>JAHZMZ010003257.1:0-12427 GCA_027743805.1 Lepidocyrtoides sp. E14 | reverse complement strand
TGAAGAAGCATCGACCTGACTGTTTTTTTACCTGTGTGCAGGTAAATGAATATTATAGTATGCCCAACAAGCAAGTAATCATCATCATCGCATCACGCACAGGTTGTTGGCCATATGGTTGTTTGGCTGATGTATTCAATTCAAACCGTTGTTGTAGTCATCATTGTTGAGCATTGTTGAGCAGCGACTTCCTTTTTCAAAGCAATCCACCCCGTATGCTTTTGCGTTTTTGCTTCAACTTCCCTTCTTCTTTCAGCCTGCTTATCTATTCACATTGCGTTATTTACACCCATGAGAAAGGGATGATGATGATGATGAGGATGATGATGGGGATAAGGACGCTAACAAAATCGTACGTATGCAGACAGACAGAAAGAAGACAAGACACAAAGGCATATAAAATGAATACTGCATAACATAACGTAAGCGCACTTTAAAAATATAAAATAATGTGATACGGTTTGGTTTTCGTATTATTTTATTATTATTAGCATTATACACAGTATTCTCTTTTTGAAACCCAGAGAGATAGATAGAGAGAAAAAAAACAGTTGTGGTGGTGGTGTTCTCTCTGTCTAATATTCAAACTCTCTGGCCTGCCTGGCCTGACTTAAAAAAAGGAGATGGTTTCAAAACGGCAAGAATGGAGGAGGAAGATGATACATTGCATGACTAATGGTAATTGTTGCTGCTGTTATTTTAATAATGTATATATAAACAAAAGGTATAGCTGAGGAGTAGTAGACATGCAGGCCAGAGTGTGTTTTAGTGAATGTATATCTTTATTATTTCATTGAGGAATTTATTTACGAAGATAGGCAACTTTATTTTGGCGCAGTTGCTCTGACTTAATAGACGTCGTGGTTTGTGCATTACTCGCTTCTCCTTGTAAACTGTTATGATGATGACGGTGGTATGGTGGTGAGAGAGGATTATTATAAGTCATGCATTGTTGTATTTTATTGTCGTCGTACCTATTAGATCAGAACAATTATAATTAAGATGTACCAAAATGTTGAGAACGTGAAAAAGAAGAAAAAAGAAGCTCGTTGAAGATATTATTGAAAATTAAGTGAGCAGAAATTAGTATTAAAGTTAACATAACGTGTCTGACTAAATGACTCATAGCCAAGCAAGGTATACACAATCAGAGAATTTTGTTGGAACAACTTCCTGTTCTGATTTCAACTAGTAGTGTGAGTGGGTGAGAACATACTTTGTGCAAAAGCAATACATAAAATAAGAGTAAAATGATAAAAAATTCTTGTATTTGAAAGTCTTTGATGAGGTGAGGTGCAGGTGGCGGCAACAAACGTAACAGTAACAGGAAGGTCAATGATATTATTTTGACCCTGTATGTGTGTGCCCCGTGTTTATGTATGTGCGGAGTATTTACAACAAAGTGCAGCACACTATAAACGTGAAAATGAAAATTGAAACAATTTCCAGTTTATTTGTTCGTTCATGATGATACATACGTGACGTGATGTTAATAAGTGTGGGAGCATTCTTCGACGTTTTCTCTAGAATGTATTTTGTATGGCCTTGTTAAATACCATTATTACTGTATGTATTGGACCAGTACATACTCAGACGAAGCAAAGTTGTAAAAAAATAAGTTAACAGCTTATGTTAAAAAAAGTTACAGTTGAAAATTCAATTAGGAGAGAAGATTGAAGTAAATAAAATAGTAGTACTAATATGGAGACATTACATTGTTGCAAGTAAGTAATTTTGTCGCCTCTTCTGCAATAGAAAAAAAAGCAAACAAATGATGAATAAGTTATGTCTCATTGTGAAATGATTCTGGAGGAGGAAAAAAAATTTGAAAAGTTTTTAATTGAATTTTGTTTGTACACCAGAAAGCCAACTTGTCGGCGTCTTTTGATCCTCTCTGTTCTATGTTATTTTTGTAATCGGTTTATACTCGCTGTTTTATTGCTGACGACGACAGTGTGCACAACATCAAACAAACACTTTGGTGCGCGGTAGAGAGAGGTAAATACATACAAAGCGTGAAAAGTGTGTAAAGAGGTGTCATCATGCACTTGATGCACTCATTGTGAACAAAGTGCAAATTGAAATTGGATAAAAAAAGTAGTTATTGAGATTGAGGTTTTCGACAAGAATTTTTGTGTTTCTTTCCACACTCAAAAAAAACACTACCACCTCGGCCACCATTGCATTGTGTTGCCACCAGTATCACCACTGCCGCTTTTTCTGACATTATCATTTTGCATGTTAGATCGTGCCAAGCAAAACCTATTTTACCAATCGATCGTCTATTTGCTGTTTCTACTGCTCTCTAATCAACCACATGAAACATCACCTTCAGTCGACAGGATCTACAGACAAGAAAGCGATTGTGATGATCATGATCATGAAAATTAGAATCTTGTTGTTTTTGAGTGGTTAAGCCGAGCAAAATCTAAACCAGTTTTATATGCAACGACCTGTTCATGTATCGTACTAAACTGATGAAAACAATCCATCAAAAATCGTTCATCACCGTCATTATCACCTCGTGATCCTGTTGATCCGTATATCATCGATGAATAATAAAAAAAGTGGTCACTAATTTATGCTATGCTGTAGCACGAGCACACACGACAGACAATAATATCAAACAAACTTGGTATATATGTGAACGGATGGAATCTGTAATCACCGACGAAATAATAAACGCATGAATATGCATAATGCATATTGTTATCTTTTACAAGGTTGATATTTAGTGATGATGATCAATTCAATAGTCATCACGATGATAGGCCGAAGAAGACGATTATAATAAGTTGATGGTGTGTGTGTGTGTGTGTGTGGAAGTACAAGGAAAGTGTAAAATGTTGAGATGTTGACCATATGCTAGTATTAAAATAACAGTAATTTGTTGAGCAAGTAATTTTATTGAACTTTTACATTTTTGACATTCACTTTTTTAGTTCACTCATGGTGAAAAAAATGAATTAAAAGGAAGATACAAGGAAAAGATATTTACGACGAGTTTGTTTTTGATATAACATTGGCATTATAGAGTGAACGTAAGCGAGAAATGATGATGGTGATGAGATGAATTGTGATTATTTCTCGACGCGGAGAATGGGGACGCTAGATTGTCAATATTACCTGCATACTTTTGCATTTTTTCATTACTGACCATGATGAAGACCGTCATCATCATGATCGTCGTCATCATGACACTCCAATCAGTAGAGTAATAATGATTTAATCGTAACTGTAGCTCAAACTGAGCCACTTCTTTTTTTCATAGAAAATGGTGGTGGTGGTTGTTTGGTTCTGGTTCAAAGAATGATTGTCTAATTTGATGATTACAGGTAATTTGGTAAGGTGAATTTTTGAACTGTGAAAGCATACGAAATGGCGTAACCACAGAATATATTGTAAGTGTTCTCAATGTTGATTTATTGATAAAGTGACAATTGACATGTATGTATCTATTTATACCTATTTGCATTTACGTATATTCGTCGTGCGCATATTCATTCGTGCAAATCATATTATTCTTCCAAACTAACTTGCATTATTTTCCGATAATCATTATTATCAAGTTCATACTATCATGAGAAGATAATGTATTAATATCGATGTATTCAGAGAACAAATCGTGCAAGTGACAGTGTCTTCGTTTATCAGTGATGACGATGACAATGAGATAAGCGTACTACTGGCCTTTCCACAGTTTGAGAGTAGGAGTGCTCCTTTCTGTAAAAGTCAAGAGTATCTCTAGTTTTTTTGTTGAATTGAGAAGCACTAGAGTTTTGTTATTGGCCGAACAAAGCAATTTCTTCATGGGAGACCATATTGGCTTCCGTAAACGGCTGTAAAAAAATACAACGTTAAGACCTAAAAATTACTCTGGATTCTGGAAATTGAAATTGGGGTGTAAATGCCTTACCTTGAAAGTTTCATTTTCATTGTAAATACGTAAGAGGGGAAGCAATGATCAGACTTAATAGTATCATAACCATTAACTTGAATTGCATTATTGAATGCTAATTGTGTGGAAGTGAAAAGTGCTCTGAGAATCTGATTTTGTGCGTAATGACGAAAAAATTCACATTTTCATACAATAAAATCAACAAGCTGCATACATACATGCATGTTTTTGATAGCTTGAGCAATGATAGTTTCATGTAAAATCAAAAGTTCAGCAAGATACAGTGTTTCAAAGTGATACTTGATATAAAATTGGTTTTATTATTACAGTTGGTCAGAAATGAGCAGAGAACCTTCTGTTTAAAATTATCAAATTAAGTGTTTACATCTGATGTCCCTATGTATTATGAATAAACTGATTGAATTCAGTGAAAAAAATTAAATTGCATACCCAATCCCTGAATATGAATAAAACGTGGTTATGGACTGAAACTTTTGAACTATGCTTTTTGTACACTGAACTGAAAAGCATTCTTGCAAGCATTTTTTGTACATGCTCAACAATCTGATAAAGTGAAGAAAAGGAATCAAACAGTCTATATAAACTGAAAAACTTTATCTTGAATTTTCTACTGACTACAGTTACATCAAGTAAAAACCGGTGTAATATAAAATTTTATCAAATTGATCACCTAATTGTTCAATAGTACAAAATGGATCGTTACCACAAGTAAGTTTACTCATTAAAAAATCTTTTTATTGATGCAATTGAAAATTTTCATAAATGCAATGGTTTCCGAAACAAAGTTCTTTTGTGTCTCAATCAGCTAGGAAATTTATACATGCATTTCCTTTCCTTGATGGCAAATCATAAGAGCCATTTCCAATGAAATATGATATTATGCATGATACATACACGCTTACATGATGGTTTGCACAAATGTAAGCATTGTGATAGCGCATAAAAATGAAGTTACTCTCAATAAAATCAGCGGAAACGAAAAATAAGTGATGCATCTTCGCAAGAATTTATAGTCATTCTATAACAGAGTTTGTACAACCGTTTCTTTAATTCATCCTTTGTTGCTGGCAATAGGTCGGATTAAAACAGAAAAAAAACATTGCATGAACAAAGCTTCTAATTTCAAACTTTCAATCAGTCAAAAGAAACAAAGCCGTAAAGAACGCATTATTGCAATTAGAATCAAAATCAAATAAGCATTCAAACTTTGAACACAACTATTACTACAAAATGTCGTTTCAGTATTTCCTTTATATGAAAGTACCTATGCATGTAGGTATATATGTATACTATTTCATCTAAACAGCAATACGTAACAATAATGAAATGAAACAGCATTAACATGGCATTATCGTAAATTTGAACTGCAAAAAGCTATGACCGTTTTATCCTTTTTTGATTTAAACTTTCGTTTTTAGGACCAAACTAGTATGAAAATCCTGTCCCAAAACTTTTAGTCCTTTAAGTCTAAAACACTGTTAGTTTTGTTTTGTTGCGAAAATGCTAAAAATTACTTCCGAAAAGTTTAAAGGAAATAAAAGCATTTGAATGTATGTATTGCAATGTGAGGCAGTAGGCAGCACAAAGTTGCAAACAATTGGAGGCAAATAGTAGATGTATAGTGCGTATATACCACTGTCACATTAAAAAAATATATTGTTAAACTTGATTGAAAATGAAGGTATTACAAACAAACTTCCATCATTTATGCTTTAGTATGTTTACTGCTTTAACTTGATTTTCTGCCTGCATAACTTTTTCAGGGCAGCACGAGATGGTTATTTAGATGCTTTGAAGGAGGCAACCAGGAAGGATCTGAACACCAAAGATGAAGATGGAATGACACCAACCCTGTGGGCAGCATTTGAAGGAAATTTGGATGCTCTACGGTTAATCGTGGGACGAGGGTAATTCAATAAAGAGTTTATGGAGAGGAAAAAAGTATTAAAATGTTTTTGTAAGAAAAGGGATTTTCCGATTTTGTGCAATAGGGAAAGAGGAGACAAAGGACCAGAAAAAAGCAAAAGCGTACAGGGAAAAGTCTATGAAGGAAGCAGAAAAAAGAGTCAAGGAATTTGATAAGCTCCAAGAGAAAGCCAGAAAAGTTATGGAAGAGGAACAGAAAAAGCTTATGAAACATAGAAAGGAAATGGAGAAACATGGTACTGTTAAAGGTATCCCTGTAATTGGAGCGCCTCCACCCATGCATGACCAACAACACCGTCCTTCAATGGCATTTCTTTCACTACGAAAGGATTCTCGTCTCCTATACGCATCCCCAAAGTTCTCTGAAATTGTTGCCAATCAGCAACAACATCACACCACTACCGCCAGTGCTCTCTCTAAAATCACAGGAACTGGCGTGTACAAAAAAGTCCAGCAGAGAAAAGGTCAAACAATGAGTGGCACAAGAGCTCCTCCCCAGGCGGCAGACTCTGAGTTCAAAATGAGGGAAATCGAAGATGGAAAACGTTCAGTAAGAAGTCTCTCCGGACTACGACGGGACTCTGAAGTTCTTTTTGTTCCAAAATACGACATTTCCTCCAAGAGTGCTGGGAAGCGGGGAAAAATTTCCGGTCTTTTTAATGAAGAAGATGACGAGGATGATGACGACCAGGTGGACGACATGGTAGATTATTCCAGAGGTGGCCACATTGATCCTGATTCTATGAGCTATGCAACGAGTAGGAGTGGAGGAACGGTGGGTAAAAGAGCAGGCAGCATTTCAGGAATTGGCATGACACGATCCATTTCTCAGCCTGATTACATGCATCAAGTTGGACAAGACTCTGGATTCACGGATGACACTGCCTTGCCTCACAATATCCCATCCATCTTTGACAGACCCGGATTTGGGTCAGTAGCGTTTCGGAATTCCATTACAAGTACACTAGCAACATTCCCCAATTTCAGTCAAAATGGGGGTGGCGGTGGCAGCACTATTAGTGGAAACAGTAGTAGAAGACATAGAGACTCTATGGACTCCAATGAGAGCCAGAATGACGGAGGCGCAGATTACCCCTCCGACGAAGGTAAGCAATGGGCTGAAAAATAACTATTTATCATTTTTTGGTCCGAGGTAAACCGCAAATTGAATTCTATCTGTAGAGGATGATCGCGATCTTGGTGCCGTGGAAGTGTTCCTTGCTGCTGCTGGGCTTACCGATTACATTCCTTTGTTCGCCAAAGAGAAAATTGACTTGGAAGTAAGTATGATTGATAAACCTATGAAACAAGTACCAGGAAAAAAATCTAGTTACAAGTACAAAAGAGTAATTCAATGACAGTTGAAAAATATTTCATAGCCAGGCGATGGACCATTTAAGACTTACAAACAAAAAACTTGCGATTGTGTATATTTTCAAATGGTATGCAAATCGAAAAAAGTACTGGCCGTCCCAGTACCAAAGTCAAAAGTTAATGAAAAAAAATTCCCTCTTCTTTGACATTTAATTTTGTAGAACTCATTTCAATTAAAATTTTAATATCACTCACAGGTAGTTTTTTGGGGCATATTGACATAACGAATAATGATGATGAAATGAAAGCGAAAAAAAAATTCATAATGAACAGATTTATATTATTATATGCGCACTTGCCGCAATTGATAAATTGCTTCCTTGATTGTAATTAATTAGAACGTGAACAGGTCACTTAAAATCCTTTTTGGAACTTTGGAAGAACCTTTTAAGTGAAAAGTGAATGCTGTTGACATTTTCAACTTCTCTTTAAATTCTGTTCTCCTTCTCCACAAACTTTTTCAAGATGTCAATTCCCCTTGTGTGTTTTCAATTACGAACTCATTAAGAAAGAAAACTAATGAGGGTGGCAAAAACATGAGAGCTTTTCGAGTCCAAAATACGAAGCACTGCTGCTGCTGTAACTAAAGAGCTCCTTCATTTCATCTCTCTTGACTCTGTAAAAAGAAAGTAAAATGAATTTTTAATGTGTGCCTACATATGTACGTACATAGATATGTACATGCATGCTATGGCCATTTCTCCTAGTTCCACTCTGGAGCACGCAAAAGCTCATTATAAAACATCATTGCTGTTGCTGTCGCAGTAAAATTGTAAATTAATAGCAGAGACCCTTCCGTTGTTGCCTCCTTTCCTTTGCCTCTCTGACTTCTGATATTAGGATACCTATGCAAATTATGTTATCTTATCTCCAACTACAATCATGTGCATGTGTTGGTATATTAAAAGTAAAATGTTTCTTTTTTTATGCTCTGTTTCCTTTCCAGGCCTTGATGCTGTTGACAGACGAGGATTTCAAAGCAATGGGAATAGAAATGGGTCCCAGAAGAAAACTGCTCAAAGCGATACATGATCGCCACAGTGCTTTAGAGACGCCTGGAGAAGTCATTGATAGTCGACTGTAACTACTGCTTCTGGGGTTGAATCCCACTGATTAGTATCATTAAACATAGGTATATAAGCATAAAATGTCCAAATTGTTTTTAATTGCCAGTTAACAAGATAGAGCAATGCAAAGTGGGAAATGTACGTCAAATAAATATAATATTATAGATATTTTACCCTTTGAGTTGTGTTAATTTGTAATTTAAACATAGAGTCGACTTATAGGTGTAATTTAATGTAGACATATAATAGTGTTCTGGGTACAGCAAGTATTAAACATGTAACAAACTAATGCAAATTGTTTGTAGGAATTTTTAAAACAAATTGGAGTGTCGAGTTGAGAGATGAAGAAGAAAGATGAAAACTGATTGCTGTCTATAAAACATAAGTACATAATATACCTATTTTGAAACTTGACGTAGTTTACTTTGACGATTCCGCATATTATGATGTTATTCATTATTAGTATAGTATTCAATCTTAAAGCTAAATAGGTACAGTATACTTATAAAGTAGTGTTTACAACTTATTATACTATACAATATAAGTAATCAATAATAATGGATGTATTCCCTTGTTCAAAGTTACCAAAGTCGAGTCTGAGACGCTTGTGAATTGTTGGTAAAAAATAAAAGATGAATTTAAAAAAAACAATTTTGCATAAAATGTAGAAAATCCCCACATGGCTACCCAATGAACTTAGGTAAATTTAAAAAACCAACATTATGAAACTGTGTTATATGCATCATTATTGTATTGTCATACTTGACTGTACGGAGTCTGCGGTTCTTTGTAGCTAAAAACCAAGAGTTGATGACAATTATGCTATGCATGCGAATGATGAATGCTAATGAGGTATGACACCATTGACACCTCACTAGCAGGTATGTTTTAGGAGGATACGTGAAATTGGGAAAAACGACGTTTTGCTTGTTGCTCATTAAATGAACCTCATTTGCATATTTACGAATGGCCTAAGCCTTACAAGTGGTCCTACCTCGGATTTCGGAATACATTATTTAGACTTAGACACTAGACAGCGACAGAAGTCAAGCATGTACGCCCCGGCCTGCCTTACTTAATAGGCGAAGAAATTATACGACACGTCAGTGACGTACTGTCTCACCAAAGTTATAAGAAAATTCCGGATGTTTTTGTGCATAACTTTTGTAATACCTACATTAGATCTCGCCATTTTTTATTAAAGTTTAGTAAACTTCAGCTAAATTCGTTGCACTGGGTTTTTGCTTCGAGGAAATAGGGTGAGAATTTTGGCAACAAATTTATGGCCGTATCACAAAAATCACTTTTAGTTGCTATGGCAAACCATCGCGCGCAGTTACGACCGCAGTTACTGTAACTATCTACGGTAGCGATGGTAACTTGATTGGGAACATACGTTTTTTTAGAAGGGTCATCTCATATGAAGTATAATATAATAATATGTAAGTCAGAGCAACGTTTCTCCTCTTCGCTGTTTTTCCAGGGCTTTGCTGCTGCTGTCATGAAAACTCATCATCAACTATCAACGAGCAAAAAAGTTTGTGAGCTGAAATAGGATAGGTGGCTTAATCTTATTGCCGTAGGTAATAAACCTACCTTGGGATACTGCTACCGGCTACCGATAATTCAACTTCGACATTTATTCGGATACCTGTACCCTCAGAACTCTGAACCGTACATAGAATCTAGCAACAAAATTTGCAAAATTCAGCAAACAGTATTGGTGCGTAGTAGCACGTATTGAGAATCACAAAATTTTGATTTATGAAGATTACTGATCGGCACATTTTTTAATCGTTTGTTTGCAGTTTACTGAAGGCCTTGCTGTGAAGAGCTAAGAAGAGTGGTTGCTTGCTGGCTCGATTTGCATATAGCTTTGACAGGAACTTCGACGTTTAGGAGTGTAAAATTGGAATCTGGGAATTCTGGAATTAATACTGTCGTAGTAATGGAGGGCGTTGAACTTGTCGATGACTTTAGGGAAGAAGCTTTAGTGAAAGCTAGCGGAGACATGGGTGTGAACTCTGTCTCCAAAAAGGACGGGAGTAATTCCAAATTGGAAGTAGGTCTTGTTAGTGGGGATAGAAGTGAAAAACATTCAAAGTCGAATATAGAAATACCCCAATCATCTGATGAGAATGGTGGACAGAAAAATAATGGAGCAACAGACAGTGATGGCGTCGGAAGTATCAAAACTGCTACTATAGAAGAAAAGAAATCCGATCGTGATATTCCAGAATGGAAACGAAAAGGGACTAGTCCTGCTGCTTCAGCTACACAGACCCAAACCGGTTGTGATAAGGAAGGTCACATTTGTTTTGACTGTTTCCCAGTACCAGACGCACTGCTGGACCAACTTCATGGTCAGACTGGTATGACTAAACTATCTTGTCTCCAAACTGTGCAGACGGTGGTCAAGTTTTATAAGGTAGGTAGAAGGCATATTGTGTACCTTAAATGTTAGATTTATTTCCTAATTTGTAATTTAATCAAATTACTAAAGTAATGTATTTACCATGTTTATGTATAGAACGATTTGGTGTGTTCCAAGTACTTTGCTTATGACACTGATGATACCTTTAGTGAAGACTCTTACATAGAGGGCGGAGTCAATAACTCAGCTCCATTGATTATGGCAACACCAACGCCTCCACCACGCCATGAACCTCCGCTCCGTGATGGAGCAGTAAAACGTGATGGGCCAATAAAACCCAAGCCATTCACCTTTGGATCCGAGCACCTGTTTCCATCAGAATCAGAGTCCGAGTTCCGTGCAGGTGCCGTGTTTAAACCGTTGAAATTGTGTGGTGCTGACAAGTTTCGAAACTTGGTGCGTCGTCTGAAGTTAGACTCCAACAGTAGGGGTTGGAGTGACCCAAGGAATGTCTCATTTGTGTTTACATTCTTCCGGAAATTGAACAAAGTTGTAGTAAGTGATGGATATCATTATTGCCTACGTTTTAATAAAAACTCAAGGAGAGGAGTAACGCATGAATCAAGAATACACACGGTTGCCGTTTATTTAGGGAACTCTGGATAAGCGGTTGTTGAAGCGACTTATTGTGGAGGATGACTACGAGTTTCTCTGGACAGTTGCCAAACTCTTACGCAAAGAGGAACGGTGGTCAATTCGATGGGAGATTTTGGGGATTTTAGGCACTGTTGCTGCCCGTGACTCTCGATCGAGGAACTACCTTTTGGATTCTGAATTTCCTGTTTATCTTTCTGGGTATATATAAAGAAGTTGTCAAAAGTAAGTTGTAATCGGCAATGTTTGGATTATTAATAGGTTTGTTCCATTTTTTTCAGAGTAATTACCAGTACCCGAACCGACTCGCCTATACTTGGGGCGTATGCAGAACTGCTCACTGTTCTATTTATTGGAGCAAAAGCTTTACCTGTTTCTCTCATTGGTAAAAAAAGACCCGCAGTTGTACCCTTTATTTTTACGTTTTATTTTTTTTAAATTTTAACTGGGTTCTTACAATCTTTTAAGAATTATTTTTACTGTACTTTAGAGTACCTTGGCTTAATGTTTGTCAAGTCTATTTTGGACATTATTGAAAATGACAACACTAGACCAGGATGGGCTCTTCCAGACGTTCTTATAAAACTGTTGCTCGCATACAATCTTCAATTCAACCAAAATGACATTTATAGTAACGTAACTATTTTGGCTATCTCCCAAACTGGGAAATGTAATACGTTAACCTCCCGCCTAATTGATTGGATGGATGAAAAAGGTTTGATATGATGCTCAAAAAATATATTCATAATATGTCGTGTATTTACTGACGGATTCATATCCTGTTTGGTTTTTTTAATATTTTCTAAAACCGATAGACGCTCCGTTGACCACTTCATGGGAAGTCAGCGTTTCTGTCCATCAGTGTGCAGTTAAAATGATTTCTGACATTTTCCACTGTCGAACTACTTCAGACGTATTTTCCATTTCACAGTCTGTAAAACTGATGGCAATATTGACTGGAGATGTGCTAAACTTCGTATCAGGAGATAAGGTTAATGTCTAGCGCGCTTTTAAATTACAGTTTGTAATGGTTTTTATATTTATTCAATATGCCTTTAGTTTTGACCCCACTAATTTTGAGTATGGGTATGCTCTTATTGCAGAGACGCGCTA
>JAHZMZ010003256.1:0-15292 GCA_027743805.1 Lepidocyrtoides sp. E14 | reverse complement strand
AAAATAGAGAAAAAAAGAAAGAACAAACGAAAGCAAAGCAAGTAACTCTTTTCTCTTTCGTCATCTCTTTTTTCTCTCTCTTTCTTTATTATGCTTACAAATAGACAAAGAGAAAAAAAATATTAAAGCTGAGTCGGTTGGTTCGTTGGTTAGTTTGGTTCGTGATGACTGTATGAATTGAGAGAGAAAGAGAAGAAACAAGTGAACCAAGAAAATTTACTAAGTAAGAGAAATAGACAAAAGAAAGAGGAAAAACGATCGAGATTCAAGTAAAGTCAAGTGACTTTTTAGTAGATTGTTATAAAAAGTTATATAAGCATGACAATGCAAGCAGTACATATAATGGATCCGTATTCCATTACTTATGTGCGTCCCAGATTTTCTCCGATGACTCTTTTCTCTTTCCCTCTGTCCGTCCGACTGTCTATCTGAATGAGTAAAGTTCTATAATATGCTGCCATTATGGGCATCATCATGTAATAAGTATCGTATACAGTTCGTACATGTATGTATGCATGTATGTAACAACCAGCAAGCAATGTTCACAGTCTGTAATAAATTCTGTGAATGGAAAAGCTGGAAAACACAAGAGATAGAAGAAAGAACATAAGGTATTTAACGTTATAAAACAGAAGAAGAACCAGTTCAGCTCCCATTTTCTCCAAATGAACTGTCTGACACTTGCAGCGAAAAAACTTTGCAGAGTTTACCGTGAAAACTGTTTAGCAAAATGTTACGATCTGTTCGGTGATGATAATAATGGTAGAATGCTTTTCATGGAAGGATATTAGGTAGATGGTGTAGGGAAACATGTTTAATGTCATTTGGAGGAGCCAATGCTTTGTTTGTATGTATGTAGATATGTATGTATGTATAGTTGTTACTTCTTATTGAAGGAGAATTCATTGGCAATTTCATATTTTTACTTCAAAAGAAAAAGATAATAATGCTTTGCCCCATGATTCGATTTTTTTGCCTTGGACCATGGACCAGCCATGCGTTATATACATTTTTAACTTGATCATATTATTAGTTCCATGTGTGAGCTATGGATCCATTGTGATGTGTTATAATATCATCACTATCACATATGGAGTGTGTGAAAACTGCTGGTTTGTAAAACAGCATAAGTGATATTGAGGACCTTCATAGTTTTTCTGCATGAATGAGCAAGTAGTGGATGGAAAAAACCTTGAAAAAATTCGTTTGGAATATTAATGTAATGAGATGTACATGTGTGTGGTACAAGACTACACAATGCAATGATAATAGTGTATGGGCGCCATATGTATAAAAATGTACGTGGCCACATTTCAAATATGGCAATCATGTCATTGTTGTATGTGGAATTATAAAATAGCATGCGACAAAAACACATTCTAAATATAGATAGGTGTACATATGTCCGTCCATCCACGTCTAACTAACCACCTCTAAAGAAAGAAAGAAAAACTGAATGCTTGGAGTCTTTTTTTTTCTTTTTCCTCTTTTTCAACTTTCTCCTCTGTCCTTTTTTCTCCTCTTTTGTTCTCTTGTCTCTTTGTTAGAAAAAAAAGAAAATGATTCCGCTCCAATTTCGGACAGAAGAGAACTTAAAAAAGAGAGAAGAAAAGGATTCACTATTATTTCCTTTGCTTTCTTTTTTTCCTACGGAATCTTGAATCTTGTAATCTTTATGTGTCGTTTGCAACAACCATCCTCATCTCAATGACAGTTTCACAACAGGCTTTAAATCTATTCCGTTTCTTTTTCTGGAACCTCCGTTCTTCTTCTCCTTTTTTTAAATAGATGATCATATCATTCATTCTTATCATGATCACACACATATAAAATCAGAAAAAAAAATATTTGTAAAAGTACATATCATATATACCTGCATACCAATGTCTATTTGTGTCTGGACTTTTTTCTCTTCTTCTTCTTCTTCTGCGTTCTTCCTTTATTACTGTGTGAACACGAAAAAGAGAAATATAATAGTACGCGTCAAGGAAAAAGTAGAGTAGAAAAAAAAGTAAGTGACAAAAGCAGAAGAGGAGTTAGAGGAAGGAAGTGATGGCGTAACAATCCTCTTTTTATTAAATTCTTACACAGGACACAAAAGAGTGGTAAACGGGAAGAACATCAGCCAAAGTCAAGCCTGAGGAGTAGTCTGAACGAAAAAAAACCCATTTCAATCTATGTACATACATACATACATACATACTCACTCCACTCTTTTTTTGCCAATTCTTCTTCACTTTTTGTACTCAAATAATCTTGTCTTTAGCGTGTAATACCTCATTTTTTGTGTTGTTAGTAGATTTTAAAGGCTTTTTTTTGTCTACCCCTTTTTATATACTTTACACACTGCATTCCGTCATCACGATACATCTACATGGTCGTTGTCGTTTTTGATCATCATTATTATGATGATCCTTTTCTTCTTTATTATTGAAGGCGCGTAAAAGGAATGCATGAAATGTGAATTACGTTTTTTTTCGAGGCTAAAAAAGGAACATGCTTGCTTACAAAAAGGGCACTACCACCACCAGCACCACTCGAAGTAAAAATGATGATTACGATGATAGCTCTATTTTATATGCTTTGCAAAAAAGAAGGTAAAATATAGTACGTGAGTATTTGCGTAGTGGCCATAATATATTTTTTTTGCATGCCATGATGTTAGACAATAATCATCATGATGATGATCTATTCTATCAAAACCATTTTAAATGGTGATGACAGTGCAATGCCAGCAAAATAATAAAAAAATATTATATAAAACATTGCTTTTTTATACCTTGAAATAAAGAATTTTTTTTATTCATGTAGAAAATTCATATTGTGCATTTTTTCCCATTCTTTCTGATCATTATCGTGGCATGTACTACGTGCTCTCATCATAACAGACTCGATCTCAGTGAGTAACAACAGCTATAACAGCTTTCTAGTAAAATGTGCCCTGGGACTATTTCCTTCCTCTCTTGTACCACCACGAGAACCAGACCAGGCTTTAGCTTTTCACTCTGTTCCCAGTCGGGCCCATGGATTACTATTGTTATTATATGACGATTATTGTTAGACTACGTTGTACTTGTATGCTATATATAAGTAGGTTCAAGTTTCTGCTGGATCATTGCAGAATCAGCATCATCGTCATCATAATCGTCTTCAACTCGTCATGCTCATTATCATTCTATAAAATGTTTCTTTTTCTGCTATTACTTCAGTCAGCAGAGATGAGTTTCTTTTTTTTCATTCATCATATTTACCAACCAACCACACACAGTAATAACACGTAAGCAATACGTAAAAATAGTATGAGTAATGATCTGGTGAAAGGAGAAAAATAAGGTCTGGTGGAAAAGGAACAAAAAAAGGAAGAATTTAATGCTCCTCTCTATTTCTCTTACTCTACTCTAATATGTACCTGTACAGCATACATAAGCGGGGGAGGGGGAAAAGAAAAAAATGGTACAAGAATGTGTGCAACTTGAAACTGTTGTTGCATTTATATTTCCATTCCACACGTTCCTGTTCGTTTTTTCATAGTCGTTTTTCATTGTCGCCAAGCCATAAGCCTGAAATAAATAAGCTTTATATAGTCGTGATGAAGAAAAAATTATAGGCTGGTTCGGCACCAGAAGCAAGTTCGGCTTTCCGAAATGTTGTGAATGTTTCGGGAGTGCCTTGTTGAGAGATGTAAACTGTGTTTTGTGTGCATAAAAGAAAGAAGCAGCAGCAGCTTTCGCCCTCGCCATTCTTTTCCTTTTCATTTGACGAAGAGGATGATGATGACGATGCCTTCCTCTTTCACGCTGGTCGGTGTGTGTGTATTTTCAGGGACATTTTGTGTAGGTAAATGCAAAGCCTGCGTGTACATTTCTATGTCCGTAAGCTTTAATCCAAAACAATGCTCTATGGTTGAGCTGAACAGCTTGTGGATCATCATAGAAAGAGAGCCCTGCCTATCCCTACTGCACATAAACTATGCATGATACCGTTTGCAGGGAGGATTTTCCTCGTGAACTTCTCACACCAACATCACTATACATGCATATTATAGACTTGGGAAGGCAAGTATCTCAGCAAGCTCGTCATAAAACGGAAATGGAATGTGAGTGAGATTGAGCACATATTGGATTTAATGCCTTACTGCTTCTGTTGTAGTGTAGAGCAAATCCAAAAAAAAAACTATATATGTAGAATCTAAAAGAAAAAAAAGTACGTAAAAACTACCACAGAGTACAAAGTACTACTGGGGATACTGGATGGTAGTGGTGGTGGTGACGGCCAAGTGGTAGAGGTTGCCGTGGACTTGATATAGCCGTTATATTGATAATAATATGACGACATCATTGCAAAAATCCTCAGTTCGCAATCGCATGTCGCATAGCAGTAAAAGGGGCTGGAAGCATTGGTTGAGTCGCAGGCATACTTACATACTTACTTACGTACATGCATGCACACTATCAACTCATAATACTTTCTAGAGTTTTCAAGTCTAAACACTGAAGGAATGCAATAATGCTTTCTCCAACGTTTACCATACAGTCTCTTTCACTTTTTGGAAAAAGGGAGAAAAAAAACTAACTTTTCCTCTCAATGGATCCCTATCTCTTCCACGCACAAAAAAACATTTTCAATTCCAGGCACGATATTACACAGTACATCATCATGCTATCCGCTTTTTGTACGGAGAAAGCAGCCGTATCCCACCCACATCATCATCCTTTCTCTTTTTGCTTGTGCCACATGCTTCGCTCTCTCTCTCTCTCTTTAAGCATGTTTGTACGTAGGTATACCTGTGTGCATATTGTACTTTACTGCAGAAATATATGTCTACTAAAACTAGGTACCTGTCTCTCCAGCTATCACTTACGTTACGTTACACTCCTACTACCGCCACACTCTTCTAGGTACATGCATGCATGGTACTACTGCTACACACTCTCAGTCATCGTCGTCACCGTCACCCACCACCACTTTCTTTTCACTGCCGACTTGTACTATAACATGTATATGTGTAGGTGTCTTCATACTTTCTATATGATATGCATATGTATATAGGCTTTTGTATAGGTCACATTACAAAATGAATGAATAAAAGGTTTTCAGTAGGGTTAGGTTGGAGAAAGTAGGGAGAGGGAGAACAAGTTTCAAGTAAGTAGTCATATAGGTATACACATATTACGTATGGCATAATTGTAAAGTACCTTTCGCATGCACACAGTTTCTGTTAAATTTCTTCCTCCATTTCCTATTATGCACATACTGCTATAATAGCTAAATACTCGGACAGCGCTGCCTAGCCTTTTTTTTCTCTCTCTCTGACTTTATAGTGGTGGCATGGATGGTGTTCTCTATTACACAGTTGCAGTGTATGATCATGGTCATTTACGTGGGTATATGCATAATTTTGTACAGAAATAAATACTGTGCATGCCATATCTACCTACCCATGCATTGATAGCGTCATCTTGCTTTTAGTGGTTTGAAAAAGACAGAACTCAACTATAGTATAATATATTTTATTTAAAATGTATATATACGTATGTGTATTTTTCAAAGGTTGTGTCAGTCTTGTGTATGTGTTATGTTCAAATATTATCTACCTCATGATATTATCAACAATAACAACAAAAAACAGCAAACTTTAGAAAATCTTTAAGGTCGGTCGCTTGTCGTGGTGGTATGTTGTTACCTCCAGCGTTTTAATATGCATACCTACCTACTATATCTTGTTCCCAGTGAAATCTACAATTTTTTTTGTATAATTTATCCATACCGTTGCAAGAGCAATAATAATAAGAATACTTGGAAACCCGTTTTCTCCTTCGACGACAACGACTACTTTTACCAAAAACCAACGAAACCAACTCCACCATCACGACCACATCACCACGGTCCCGTTTTAGTTGCACGCTTGAAATGCGAAAGTAATAGAATGCGAGCAGTTTTGCGTTGGATCGGATGGTGGTAATGGAAAAAGAAGAAGAAACTTGGTTTCGTGTATGTTGGCAACATTATATAGTTTCTGTGAGTGAATGCTGCCTGCCTGCCTCGCTGCCTGCATGTGTGATAATAAAGGATTGAATCGCTCGATTCTCTTTTTTCTTTCTGCTGCCTTAATATAGGAGCAGTAGTGGTTTACTCTAAAAGGACTGGTTATACTGCTGACTCTGATTTTTTTTCTCCTCTCTCTTGTTTCTCTCCTTCTTTTTTAGTCCGTCTTCTTCTTCTCCTTCCTCATTGCTCACAGGCTCTTCTTGTTTTCTCTTCTGAAATCCTCAGTCGTCCTGCTCTCTACTCTTTCACATTGTCAATGTGAAAGCCATAATGTAATATACCCTCCTCCCTAACCCAATTTTTGCTGGCTTTTACAGCACCAAAAACACACAACACCATCACCACACCAGCAGCAGCAGCAGCAGAAGAAGAAAAGTAGTAAGCAAACAGCAGCAGAATTGCATGGCAGCAGCATATAGTATTCAGTAGCATAGCACACATCACATCACCACACCAAAATGGATTTCCACTTTTTCCTTGTAGTGACCACCACACTCTCTCTTTCCTCTCTACCACTTAATCTTTATTAGTGAAAAAAAACTATACTCGCCAGTAGTATCTCTACCATTTTACCCTGCTACTACTGCTACACTGCTTTTTCTACTGACTGGACGGGATACTTTTTTTTCTAAATATACGATATATGTATACTTATAGCCATTCAGTGTGTGTCCAAAGTGGGAGGAATAACGACGAGCAGCACACAAGCTTCCTCCACCACCACTTGTGAAATTATGTGGTTTTCATTAAAATCAACTTTTTTGTGAGAATTATCATTAGAGTTATAATTATTTTTCAAACAAAATACATTCTCCTGCCTATCTACTCACAGTGAAAAAAGTGAAAGTAATTTCCTGGAGAAGAGAAGGAACACCCTTCACTTTTCCCATCATCATGTGACCCCAATAGGAAACATTTTTATATACTTGTGTGCCTATGCCTCATCTGTACTCGATGCAGATAACATGAAAAATATTTGTATATTTCATACAAATCAAAGTATGCGAACTACAATTAGTAAAAAGAGATAAAAAAAATCAGAACAAATATTGCAGATCATCTTTTTCTAAAATCAAATCCTACGGACCAAGCCAAGTTCCGCTGCAGCGATAAAAAAACGAAAGTAGTTTTTGTGTCTTTGTGTGAGTGTGTGTGTGTCCCTTCTCCCAAACATTTCCCCCTGTTAAGCAAAAGGTTTTATCCCATTCTTTTTCCGTGCTATTTTGTCCTTTAAATGTTATAAAGAGGAGCATTTTTAGCAACCGTTACTGTTGTAATCGTTGAAATCACCACCGCGTGTGTCATCCTCAAGGCAAGGCGGAAAAAAACAACGTTGTGCTCTTTTCCCTTTCTTTTCCTTCTCGTTTGGCAGTAGTGGAGTGGCGTGGCTCAGCTTGGTTTTTCATGACAGAGAAGAAAACTACTTGCTTACGGCTATTTTTTTGAAGAAGAAAAAAGATCCCTTAGCAAGTTCTTTATTTTGCATCGAGTGTGGATACATAACCAAGTTACTTCCTTTATATAATAAAAAAGGCTAACTCAGTTCTTTTTCTTCAAAAATTTGGGATTTCTTTGCTGTGCATTGTCATCCGTTTATTGGAGGGAAAAATTCACTCTATTAGCCTGAGGGAATCATAACATTACTGTTATTATATCACCGTCATCATCATCATCGGATAACGATAAATTTCATCCTTCTTTTTTTCTGCCTGTGTTAAAAAAATATTCCTTCGTTTTCACCTTTCTTTAAAAATTCCAAGTCTGTGCATCTTTCTTCCGATATTTTAATTCTGCTTCCGTTTTACTTGTCGCTAAAACTCCTACCATTTCCTTTCATTCTCTCCGTCGCATGTGTGAACTTTAGCGAAGAAAGGGAAAAAAACGTGCACGAAGCAAGAAAATATCCATAATATTTTTGTTTGGGTGCTTCACCTGCTATCTGTCACTTTTTTTTCTCTGTGTGGATAAATCAATCGCTGTGATATACCATAATATATGTATGTATTCTATAATCGGATCGTCAGTCGTTCAACAATAAAATTTCATCGTCGCAAATAGTTCCTTCCTTGTGCTCGTCGCAACTTTACATATTCTCTACCTACACACGTCGCTACTCACAAATCTATCGTTCCGCATGGGAAAAGGATAAACAGAAAATAGGTACGAACCAACAAAACCATCCAAGCGAGCAAAAGGAGGAAAAAATATTCATTGGATGATCGAATCTATTACTTCATCGACTTAACTCCACAATAAAAAAAACATCAAAAAAGCAAACAGGTATAGAGGGGACAACAATGTATAAAAAAAGGTTCAATTCAATACGATTAATTTCTCTTTTAGAAATCGATAAACGTTGCATGTAAAACTAGGAAAGTAAATACTTGCACGCATATTATTCTGTGTAAGCCTTCATTATATAAATATACATAATATCCTTTTTTATGAGGAAAACAAACAGCAGTTAAGGCCAAAAAAGTATATTCTAGGCTGCCTCATAGTAGAAATATTTTTTTAATACTTTTTAATAATATCCCGAAAAAATTTGGATGAAAAAAGTTTTCCGATACAAAAATGTGTACATGCATGAAAACGCGTGTAGTATGTGTGTTTAAACGTGAATTGAGCATGAAGACGAGCTAGCTAAAAAAGGTTTACTTTTTCTTGCCTACATGCATCAACTTTACATTTTGGTATTTAGGGTCTATAAGAAAAGTTTGAAGTTACATGTGCGTACATAGAAGTCGAGAATCAGCTTTTCTTGGGGTAGGGAAATGAAAGCATGCTTAAATGATACTACTAGTAGAACTATGGTGTTGTGTAGGTACTACTTTACTGCTCAAGTTCTCAGTATATAAATAAATGCTGATATACATACCTACCTACATTTTCACACATTTGCCTATTTATTACATACATAGTCTATATAGTTTGTAGGTGTATATGCGTGTATATTTTGTAACAGTTTCATAATATGGCTATATCGAAAGAGTCAAAGAAAACTGGCTATAACACACATTCATGTTCGGACCAACGAGCAAAGAAAAGGATTGGGCTGCTTTTTAGAAGCCCTCTTCTTCAGCTTTCTCTTTCCACTGTCTCCTTTGCTCTCTCAGTTGGGGTGTGTTTGATTGGGTGGGATGATGAATATATGCATGCAATGCGTGTTAGGTATGTCTACTTGAATGGAGAAAATTGGAAGTGTGTTTACGGAGAAAGTGGCATGATTGGCAATACTACTAGTACTACTAAAACGACAACCTATACTTGACTGATTTCCTTGCTTTCGTTTATATTTGTTTGTGTGCATTTTGGCGTACAATAGATTAGTTACGCTTTTGCATAACGTAGTTGCTGTCGTCGTCGTCGTCATCGTCGTTCTCGTAAATTGTATATTTTTGGAATGCTGTTTTTCATCTAATATATTTTGTCATGTGTCCTTTGCTGCTGCTATCATGCAAAATTATAGCATTATTGGAAAAGGTGTGATAATAATGTTGTGTAGGGTATGGTATGGTGTAATGTGGTGGCTGGTGACACGATTCGCTTTTTTTGCAGCAGGGACATGGTGTGTGATAAAAAAGAATAGGAGACAAGGAAGGTGTGAAGAAAATAAACTGGGTGTAGGAACAAACACCTAAATTTGTTTAGGGGGAAAAAATGTTTTCATCTTATTACAGGTAGGTAGGTATATTCAGTAGTATGAAAATTGGATGCATAATATTTTCTTTTTTTTTCAGAAGGTTCGTAAAACAATATTTTCCTTTTTGGAAGATAATTCAATTGTCAAAAAATGCTCAGGCAATAAATCAAACCTTTTTTTCTGTTTGCACAAGCTTCATACTTCTTTCCCTATGAACGTTTTACAAGAACCTACTTCTCTGAAAAAGGAATCATTTTGTATTCCTCGTCGTTTTACTATATTATTTTGTACATGGCAGATTTTGCAAGTGGTAGTAGTAGTAAAAGTAGTAAGTAGTATGAAGTGACCTTTAGAAGTAACAAGAAGTTCTTTCCGTCGACTTGACTTGGCTTTCTCGTTGATGAAAGTCTTTCGCCACTACGACCGTCAAGTAGTGAAATGAAAAATGCATGTTTGGAACCTAGACACATTAGCACTTTACTTACATTACCCACGGAGCTAGTACGTAAGTAAGTTTTACGTGGGTAGGGCACGCAGATGTACATGAAAAACTGAAAGGTTGTAGTGTAGTAGAATGTTGTCTTTTCTTCATCATTTCATGTAATATTCCCATGTCTAATGTATATCCATCCATTTATTAAAAGCAGACCACATTCACATTTTACCGTTTCAGTAGAAAAAGAAGAAAAAAAATTCAGTGTCTTCACATGCATGGATGAGGATGTAATGCCCAAGTGCAGTGAAACGTAGACATGCATAAATAATAGAGACTGGGAGTGACTTGAGTGAAGGTAATGTAAACTTGTGTAAAATATTTAGAATATGAAAAAAAACCATAATGGTTTTTTCCACTGAAAAACTAACAAACCAGCTGAAGCTTGTTAAAAAAGAGAAAAGAGGCTTGGGGGCTGTAGCAAATTTTTCCGAAAAACTGAAGCTAGTGACTTTGAAAAAGCAGGAAAGGGATGCAAGTTAGGTGCTCAGGTAGTAGATGTAGTGGTGCTCTTGCTTGGTAGTGGATCGGAACTCCATATTATTAACAGGACAGGATAAATAACGATAAGTAATATGTAGCTGTTATTATGTGCCTGTATATCTATAAATTATATATTGTTATTCTATACTGTTCTTGTAACACGGCACACTGCACAAAACCATAACCAAACAGAGGTCTTGTTCCCCAGAACCAAGCNGTGGTGCTCTTGCTTGGTAGTGGATCGGAACTCCATATTATTAACAGGACAGGATAAATAACGATAAGTAATATGTAGCTGTTATTATGTGCCTGTATATCTATAAATTATATATTGTTATTCTATACTGTTCTTGTAACACGGCACACTGCACAAAACCATAACCAAACAGAGGTCTTGTTCCCCAGAACCAAGCAGAACAACTCCCAAAGTCCCAAATCATACCTGTCCTTATCTAATTCCCATCATTTGTCATTCATGAAAAAAATACGAGAGGATTTTTATCTCTTGTGTTTTTTTTAGAAAAAAAAGCAAAGTAAAAAAGGAAATTATATGGTTTTGTGAGCACATAGTACATGCATAATAATACTAGTCAAGAGGAGCATAGGATTTTCACACATTATCATCGTGATGATGACGAGGATGATGCTTCTGTGGTGTCATAATATGAAACCAGTTATTTACTATATGTATTTATGTCGTTGTGTGCATGCAAGCAGACATTATTCCTTGTGTTTTTTACAGTGAGATGTGATGTAGGTATGTATGTACGTGGTACGCTTGGTTGTTGGCACAAAAGTATGAGGGATCAACTTACATAATGTGGAGAAATAATACCAGTCGTAAATATCAGAGAAGAGAGAGAGAGAGAGAGCGTCAAGCTAGTAAGGATAATGAAGTGAAAGGTGACTTGAACAGTGAGTTTCATAAGAGGAAAGAATCCAGTCGACAGAATCAAGCCACACTATCACCGCACCACATTTTACATGCCGACTACGAGCATGGCTGAATGACTACTACTGTCGAGTCAGAATAGTGTGAAATGAGCTGTTGGCTTCATATCCACAGCATCAAATCATAATCTTTATGCCTCAATGTATTTACTTTTTTAATAATGTGCATGTCTCTACTACCAAGTCGAGTTCGTGTGTCTTCTTAATTTCATTAAAACCTTGTCTCAATCTTCTTGATCACTTTGGTCTAATCATTATGAGGATCGTCGTAATAATAGTCTGCTTAAAAACAAGAAATGCTACCTAACGAAGCAGCAGCAACATCTCCAAAATTACAAGTTATTATAGTAAATTGGATATTAAGAGAATGTCTGTAAAGGAAGGAAAACTTGATGAGGAAAGTAGATGAAAGTAAATGAAAGATTAAAAGCGGCGAAACTGAAACATCCTTTTACGCTACACATTATGCATTTCACCCCGTACTATTCCGCAGTTGGCAACAACATTTTACCAAGTCAGTTCAGTAAAATATTCAATTTAAGTTTCTGCGATTTTTGCAGTTTATTTGAAACTTTTTTTTAGTGCTCTCAAGTAAGGTTGGAGTACAATTATTAGTAAACAATATAATATAGACAGGGAATTTCAAATTAAAAATTTCCCCTACTTTATTTACTCACCTTTCACCCGTCCCACGAACATTCTTTCACGCGTCATTCCTCCTCATTTTATAAAATATTTTTATTTATTTATTGCGCTACTACGTGTAAACTTTTAGTAGATGGCTATAAATGGTGCCCTAATAAAATAAAGTTGGAAAGTTTGAGTAAGATGGGCTTCTACGTGAGTTAATTATGTTCAGTAGTAGTGGAACATGTAATGGAGCTAAACATTAATTTACTATATACTGCTTGCTACTATTACTTTACTACTTCTACTTTGTTTGTTCCAGAAAATTTCTGCTTGAGTAAAAGTAAAATACTTGGTGAGAAATGAAAATGAAGAGAGAAAGGAGATGAGTTGAACAGATAGTTTCACCAAGTTAGTACAGAAACGTGCGAAAATGGAAACTAGAGTTGTAAGCAAGTGGCGGGTTTTGCCCGCCGGGAAGGGGGCTTTAAATGTCCTTGGATTTTTTAGTATTGAAAGGACAATAGAGGCAAACGCGAATATAATTTTTCAAAACAAAAATTGGTGAGAAACCGAAAACATAAACTATTTTTACAGCTTATAAAAGAGGTGTTAATTAATGGGAAAATGGGGTATGATGTTTCACACCGAGAAATTTCTGCCTAATACTGGTTTTATTCGATCTACTCTGAAAATAATATTTGCATAATATCTCACGTCATTTTATACGACATACCTACTCGTGTAGTGTACAAACGTGGCTGTTTCCATAAAACGTGATTTTATGTGAGGCTTATTATGGCGATAAAGATGTGGCAGAAAGTAATTATCAACACAAGGAAAATTAATGCTGTACAGTCGACTTGCTTTTTGAGAACCAGTTTTATTATCGTTTCATTCCGTTTGCTCGTACCACTGCAACCATAATATTATTAGATTTCCTCGACGTGTCTACAATGTCGGTCAATGCAAACCGTAAACTGTACACGTCCAAACTGAAATCTATCCTGAACGAAAGGACAAGCAAACATATTCGCATCTTCATCACCATTATTAACTATCACTAGCTACCACCACATTATCATTATACTTCATCATTTATCTCTTCCGCTGCTTTACAATGTGCCTCTGTCAACAGCACGTCCACCCACGCTTTTTTCCATCACATTCAGAAAACTGACAGAATGTGTTTGTTCTCATTTACTTTCTCCA
This sequence comes from Lepidocyrtoides sp. E14, assembly GCA_027743805.1. Taxonomy (NCBI): domain Eukaryota; kingdom Metazoa; phylum Arthropoda; class Collembola; order Entomobryomorpha; family Entomobryidae; genus Lepidocyrtoides; species Lepidocyrtoides sp. E14. The sequence goes on along the minus strand of JAHZMZ010003256.1, from coordinate 1,835 downwards.
TGTGTCCATAATAATGCTTAGTAGTTCAGAAGCATCCTTATACTCTAGCATTTAATTGAAGTAAAGCTAATTAGCATTTAATTACATTAATACCACTGGTGTCTACAACGAAGGTCTATGCAAACAATGGTAGATAATAATGATGAGAAATGTGAGTGCGTCATAAATACCGTGTGCAATTTAATAGATGAAGATACTGAATAGGAATGGCATGTGACTTGGGAGTAAGCAGGAAAACAAGAATGCAAAAAATTCGACTATATCTGACTCGTTAAAAAACTTTATTGACTCTTGGGCAGACACAATAAGTACGTAGTACATGGATTCCTTTTTTAGCTAATGATAAACAAGTATAACACATTCTGATTTTCCTGGAACATAGTAGTAGTATGCTTGTGAAATTGAAAATTTCCTTCTCATTAAACTGGAAAATAACCATAATGAAGTAACTCAAGTGCGAGAAATGTATGCATAAAACAGTATGAATGTAAATGTTTACAGTAGTTGTTGCGCAGAAAAAACTTAAGTGTTAGTCTTTGGGGGAGTGTACTCTAAATAGATATATCATTATTATCAGCATGTCGTATGCCGTGTCATGTATCATGTCATCCTCATTTCCATTTTCCCATATTGCACCGTGTCCAACCCAATCCTTCCTTATGGACTATTTTGAAGATAAAGCCGTGGCGAAAAGTGAATGTAAGCGTGCTTGTATTGTATGATTATGTGTTTGCGTATGCATAGGTACGTAAGTACGTAATACACAAGTTTTTATCTGTATAGCTTTCTTCTAGGTATTAGGAACGGTGAGAGTGAGAGTGCGAAGATTAAATTAAACAAGATGGAAATCCTTGTGTAGAAGAAGATGTTCCACTTCTTTACTGAAGCTGTGTGTGTGTGTGTCGTATTTACATGGTTGCAAGTATAAAAGGGAATTAAAAGGGTTTATAAAAAGGGCTTTTGGCAGTAAAGGAACAGCAGTTGTATTAAATGTAGCAATGGTGTCGTGAAAGAAGAGTAGACTTACTGGCATTAGTTTACTTATTCATCCTAAGAAGAAGAAGAGAAAAAGATGGAATTTATTAGCGAAACATCAAATTGGGCACAGCTGCTTCACTTTCTCCTTTGCTGCTGCTGTTGTTGAATACGATGATGATGATGACGACGACGTCGTCGACTAGGATGATCAAGCTATCCTGTGGCATGTGTGCATAAAGGCAATAATAAGCATGCTAAAAAATTGTGTGGGCTTTATAAAATGTAGTAGACATACGTAAGAGGCCAAGTCAGGCCAGGCCGGCAACAAACAAGTTGAGTTAAAGACACACTAAAAAAACGACATATTGCTGGTGCTGATGGTATAGTAGTGGTGCGATATGGTGGTGGTGGAAGAAGACGAGGAAAAGTAATAATAATGATGATGATGATACAGGAACAACTTCAGCCAGCTCATCTTCATCTTATCTAGCCTGACTCTCTGGCTCATTTCTTTTTGTAGTTTTCCCATGTTGCTGTCTTGCTTCGTCTGATATTTTTCTTTGAGCAATTTAATAATCTCCATTTTCTCTTGAGCGAATGAAAACGTGTACGGTGTTTTTTCCTCGTAAAAAAGGAGTTTTTTATGCAGAGAATTTTAAGATTTAAATGACTAGGTACATCATTTATTTGCATATATACATATACGTACATGTGAGAGGGGAAGGTTAAGTAAATTTGAGCAAAATGCCAAAGATGCAAGAGATGGATAAATAAATACGTGAAGTGTTGCTGCTGCTGCCACTTGAGATGAAATAAAAACATACAAGAGCATGACGTGTACTTCTGCTTCTTCTGCA
>JAHZMZ010003255.1:5297-18262 GCA_027743805.1 Lepidocyrtoides sp. E14 | reverse complement strand
TATCCTCGGAAATGTAATAAAAAAATTGATATTTCTATAAAAATTCATTCTTTTCTTGATCATATTCGATAATTTTTTCTTGGGTTCTAGCAGCGCCCTGCTGGGTAAATTAATTTACCAGACATTATTCAGAAAGAAGCCAAGAAGAGCATTTTATTCATAGTGGCGTACTCATATCTGTTTATTGTACATTTCATCAAACTTTGTAACAGAACAGTGTTCAGCTGTGTGCTAAAAATGTTCACAGCTTTAGTGTCGAAAAATTAATGGAATAATTTGATGGTCAACTAACCTACTACTTGAAGTTGAAAACAAAAAAAAAAATAAATAAAATAAACGAAATTTGTCTATTAGGCTCATAAATAGGTTTTGTAGGCACGTTGTATTACACAACTTGTATATGAAGTATATATTGCTAAATTCCCAAATCTAAAACATTTTAATGGTCAAAAATCTATTTTAAACTGTTTAAAAAATTGAACTTTTCTAGGGAAACATATTAGGTACCACAATCTAATATATCGATATCATCTTGAACATGCTTGGGCTATTTTCCTCTGGAGCAGCCAATCATATTTTAGTTTAGCAAATGGAAATAAGTATTGTTTTTAATATTTTTTTTCTTATTGATTTAAAAAAGGCTGCATAAATTATGTTGCTAATTTCCATTTTTAGTATCATGTTCTTGTGTTCCTTATTTGGTGGACGAGCAATATACTAGCCTTGCGTCCTTTCTGGTTTTGTTTCATTTGTTTTCTAAAACGAATCTCTGAGGATCACGTATATTATCGTGTCACTAATTACAGGATAATTTACAAATTTCACTAATCATGTATATCTCAGATCTACTCGACGTACTTTCAAAATATCTAAAAGTCTGCGATTTGTTCGCAGCCACCCCTTTTATTTTCGATAAAGAGCGAGGAGCCTTTCACATTACCAATTCGGCCAAATTTAGATTTTATCTGATGTCAATGCAGCTCAATTTGATAGCTCTTCTATTTCTTCCCCATCAATTGATTAAAACCTGGGTTACCAAAAATTTGGAGCAGCTTGTCTACGTGGTGATCTTTTGGATTTGTATTATATTTACGGGTATTAGCTTCAACACTTCCATGTTCAACTCAGAAGAATTCACCAATTTTGTCAATTGCTTTCTCATCTTTATTGAAAATTTTACACGTAAGTTCCAGTGAAAGTACATTATGCATATAGTAGGTAAAGGTAGAATCTATTATTAATTTTTCCTTAAAATCTATTAACTTGTACCTATTTTTTTAAATTTCAACAGACACATACGCGGAGAAAAATAGACGAGCATACAAGTTTTTAATATCGATGATACATGGAATCTGTGTGTACCAAGTGCTCATTTGCATTGCGTTCATAAGTCATTTCTTCTGTTTTCCAGACGCAGCTTTTCATATTACATCCGAAATCCATCCTGATTTCATGCACCCCTTGATTTTATGTACATATGCAATTATATTTTGTTACATGTGCATAAGCTGCTTCCTCCATGTTAGTTTCTACTTAATTCTCATTTCGACATTTCATAAATTAATGACTCCAATTTACACCTTTGAGTTTCGATTGGACCGGCCTGCTAAGCAAAGGTCGAACAATAGACTCCGCTCAATAAGTACTTTTCCTAAAATGTATCGGGCAGTAGAGATATTAATTGATATGCTAAATGACAGTATAGCAATTATGTTAATTCCGCTTCAAATGTGTTTCTGGAGCATTGCTTTGTTCACAACCTTGGCATTATGCCGTTTTTGGCACACTATACCTCCTTTTGTTAAGCTGGTATTGACAATCTACACATCTGGCTGTGTAATAATGTGGGGTCTAATATTGGGTGTGTATAGTTCAGTGATGGTAGGGAATAAGAAAACGAGACTTTCATGGAAAAGAAGTCTAGGCATGGGTCAAAGTTTTCGGCTAAGTGGATGTAGAACCAGGAGAGAAATTGATTATGTGAAAAGGTTCATGGAGTCGTGTAAGCCGCTATATATAGGATATGGGAAAATGTATGTTGTGAAACCAATGGCCGTCTTGGGGTTTATGAAGAGAGTTAGTGGAGCTATTTTGAAATCCCTTTTACTGGCAAGAAAATTTCATTGATGATAGAGGTGATTGTATTGTTGTACAAATAATTTGTAATTGAATGAGATATGCAATGATTTAATAATAAAAAAGAATTTAAATGAAAACCAGCATATTTTTTAAAATTAAAATACTTCTTCGTGTTTTTGGAATTTTGACACCGATTAGCAAGTTACATCGTGTGCATGTTAGGTACGATGGGTCAGGTCGGACCGTTTCTTGATCCTTACAACACACACGTACTTGACACTCGATCCGGTCCGATCCGATGTGATCAGAAACCGATCTTGGATGAGACAGCATTTCATCAGTAACTGTTCAGCAAAGTAAACTTGATTAGAGTTTGAAATTTAATCAACGTAACTTGCTTATTTCAAGCCCATACTTCCGACATGATAAAAATCCAAAATCCATATTAAAAAATTCATGCCTAAACGTAACTATCCCTTTAAAAAATCAATAAAATGAACACAATCGATTTTTTCCTGGCATTCTACTAAAAACATGGTTTACCTCTCCGATATTTCCTCAATAATAGGTAATAAGCGTTTGCAAAACTTTCTCTTGAGCAATCGCTTATTTTTCTGTTTCATTTTAGATTTTTGAAAATGGGTTGGGTAGTAGGACTTGTGTATGTAAAATTGCTTCAAGGATTTTTCTCTTTTGAAAATGACCGAACGACTGTGTAATACACACATATGTACTGCATACGGAGAGCACAAACCCATCAATTATCATGTTGTATTCGTTGCCAATCATTGCTTGTTTTTTTCTTACCTGCAATGCAAAATTGTTCTTCTGTAATACATCTATTTCATCCTTTCTATTATGAACGACAGGAAAAGATAATTAAACAGGAACACACTAACTACAACAAAAGTATTCAAAACCATGTACAACTCAAAGTTAATTGAGCTTGCCACAAAAGGCTGTAAAATATCTTTGTTTTTTGGTGCTCTTCCATTTGACTTTGATCCTCAAAAAGAGATTATTTTTGTCACGGAAAAAGGAAAGTTAAAGTCGCTCGCCAATTGGCTTGTGATGACACTGTATGTCTGCATGTTTGTTCCATATCAGGTTTACAACATGAGGCAAACCAAGGATTTTAAAAGTTTTAATTATTTAATTATCAATTGGCTATGTGCAATTAATGGCATTACCATTCTGACTCTGATCAATTTTCGAGCGGAGGAAATTGCTGATTTTATCAATGCAACGTTACAATTTATGAAGCAATTTGCACGTAAGTCGAGTTTGATACACTGTTAATTTATTTAGGAAAATGAGGTATTCAATACTTCAAAAAAAAATCTTATCCTCTTTTTTATTTAGGACTCTACATGCCGACCTATGACGCAGAAACCGCCCCTGAAAACAAAAGGCTAGTAAGACTCATAAGGGCTCTCTACATTTATCAAATTATTTTGGCGGCTGCATTCTCCAGTCATTATTTTCGCTATCCCCAAAGTCCAGTTTACATGACAAGTGAAATAGAAAAGCAATTTATGAACCCTTTCGTGTACTTTTCTTATGGCCTACTCTATTCAAGAATGGTGTTTACCAGCAGCTTAACTTTTGCCTTTCTACTTATCATTTTACTCGTCTACTACACCCTCTTTGTACCCATCTACTCTATCGAGTTCCGTCTTGGATCACCACGTGGTCAAAGATCATCAGATGAGTTGCGCAACATTAATCTATTCCCTATAATGTACCGCTGTCTAGAAATTATAATTGGTATGCAAAACGAGGTGATTTCATTAGGTTTCATTCCACTACAAACCGGATTTTGGTGGTTGGACATATTTACATTTCTTGCGTTGAATAAATACTGGGCAAATCTGCACAAAGTTGGGAGACTCGTATTGATAATTTTTGCAACAGGCTGTACAGTGTTGTGGAGTGTTACTTTAAAAATTTATGGCAATATGAGTATTTGGAATGGGAAAACTAGAGCTAGTTGGAAGCGAGCCGGGGCGCTACAAAATGTTGGGTTGGTGTCGTCAAGTTGGCATGGTTACAAGGATTTGCCGAAGGACAAAGCGTATATGAAAAGATTTCAAAAGAGTTGTCGACCAATATACGTAGCACATGGAAAGTTTTTCGTAGTAACGCCCATGACAGTGCTAGGGTTTGTGAAGAAGGTTAGTTGGGGTGCATTGAAATCGCTACTGATGGCAAGAAAAATTAAATAAATAAAAAAGCGTTTAGATGTTGAAACAACTTTTTGAGCAATGATTTTATGGATTTTTAAATACATTTTTTTGAGAAGAAGCCTCTCCAACGTATAGCACACGTATTTTTTCGTGAATTAAATATGCACACATGCTTGATTTGGTGGACTCCGATTTTCATTTCGGATTTCGAAACAATTAATCAATAATAAGTTAGTCTTTCCTGTTCAGCATGTGGACACGACTGATATTAAGAAGATATAGAAAATTTGCATGCAACTCGTGTAGTCGTTTTGGTTCTAGTACTTTTATACAAAATTGTCTGCTACAGTAGTTGAAAATTGTATTCGTTGCTACAATCTTAATTTATTAGATTAAAATTTTGATCTATATCGTAATCGATTTTCAGCAAAAGCTTTTATTAATTGCTTCCCATTTCAATAAATTGGTTTGCGTTTGAATACTGACATTTTGCGTAAACATTGATTTTGCTAAATAAAAGTATTTAACTCATTTCTACCTTTTTGTTCTGGATTAGTATTTAACCTGGAATTTACAGTCGACAATGTGTCTGCCATTCCACCATATTCTTAAATACAATGGTGTACAGCAAGTTTAAGACATACCAAAATGTATAGTAAAAAAGTAATAAAGTTCCTGTCAAAAGTTACCAAAATCGCTCACATCATTGGAGCATCTCCTTTTCTCATCAATGTCAAAAGAGACAGGATATATTGCACATTTTTTGGCAGGTTGAAATCTTTCATATTATGGCAGATCCTGTCAATGTACGTACTTATTTTCGTTCCTTATCAAGTGTTTCAAATGTGGAAGGTTGGGAATTTCGACAACTTTAGCGTTCTCATAACTATCTGTTTGTGTGCCTGTAACGGGGTAATTATATTATCAGTAGCAAACTTTCAAACGGATGAAGCTGAACAATTTTTGAATATGATGCTAATGTTCTTAAAAAAATTTGCACGTAAGTAAGCTAACAAGTTAAGTTATAGTGTTCATGTGAACTGTAAAATAATTCATACTTGTATTCTTGACCAACAGATTATTTCATGCCAACTCATGATCCCGAGACATCCATCGCAAATCATAAACTGCTTGGCCTCATGAAATCTATATTTCTTTATGAATTTTTTGTCGCGATTGTATTGTGTAGCCACTATTTCATCGCACCCTATTCCCCTCTTCATCTCACCTCTGAAATAGATCCAAAATTTATGCATACATTTATTTACCTTTCATATGGTTTCATATTTTCCCTCAGTTCTATAAGTATTTGCATGACATTTGCTTTGATGCTGATTTTTCTCATGATGTACTATTTTCTCCTTTTGCCCGTCTACGCGGATGAATTCCGTCTTGGTTCCCATCTAAAGCGAAAGTCATCCAGTGAGTTGAGAAGAAGCGAAAATTTTACAAAAATGTATCGCTCTCTAGAAATTCTAATTGGCTATCAAAACCAATTGAGTTCATGGGTACTAATGCCCATTCAAACGATCATGTGGCTCCTCAATATATTTTCATTTTTGACGCTGACCAGATATTGGAACAGGTTGAACAGATGGGCTCGACTGGTTTTCCTTGTTTTCTCAATTGGAATTGTAATCATGTGGAGTCTCACATTGAAAATGTTTGGTTACATGGGAGTATGGAATCACAAGACGAGAGCGTCGTGGAAGAGAGCGGAAGCGAGTTGTTGCAGTGGTAGTAACAAAGGACAGTTGGTGTGGTTTTTATGCACTGGGAAAGCTGATCTTAGGTACATGAAAAAGTTTCAAAAATCATGTAGGCCAATTTATATTGGATATGGAAAGTTTTTTGTCGTGAAGCCATTGAGTGTACTAGGATATCTCCGTAAAGTAACCCGAGGGGCTTTTAAAGCGTTGATTATGACCCGCAAGAAAAACATGTAGACAGCACACAGACAAAAATATTGGTACAAATACAAACCTGTTAATTTATTCGTAATAAAACCGCTGCCACAAAAGTTATAACAATGAATAAAATTTGCATGCACGTGAAACCAGCCTAATAATATGAGTATGAATTTCACCGTTTCATCTCGTCCTCTTTGTGTGGAGCATGCTTGCTGTTGTTGAAGAATCATAATTCAATTAATATGCATGTTTCATGTAAACCCACTTGAAAATTATCGTCAGTAAAGAATTACATATCCACTTCCTCCATTATCCACTTTTATGGAGATTTGTAATTTGGACGTCTCACAGGTGGCGCGATGTACTCAAAAAGAAGTTTTTTTTGCATATGTGCATCGTAATGTCAACGTTTACAAGATCGTCATGCATATTATTACAGTTTTCAAATTGAACATTATGAAACTTTGAATCTCCATACTTTGCTGGTCATTTCTTTCTAATTCTTATGTAACTCAAATAATAGCTGATAACTTATGCAACTGTAATCTGACAACAATAAGCTTAAAGTGTGCGTCTGTATTCTGTATTGGTATTGACTGAAAATCAATTTGCATGAATAGGTCGTAAAACAAATATTTCGACATTTTCTCCGGGCATTAGTAGTGAGTTTGATTTTTGTGCTCACTGTATTGTCTAAATATAATGCTTGCAAGGTTGAAAATTTTTTCGACTGAAGTTTCTGGAAAGAGACCTCAAACCAATTACTTAGTGGTAGCCACATGCACAACAGTAAAAGTTTCCTCTTTATTTTATAGCATTAGATATCAGGGCAACGTTGGATTCTTACCAACTCGTCAAGTGAAAGACTCTAAGGAGAATCAATAAGGTCATCAGTAAATATTTATATAAAAAAATGTATTTATCACCTTTCACATTAATTATAATTATAAAACAGTATTTTTTCCCAAAGACTACCAGTAATACGAAAAGTTTTTTTTTTCAGAATGGCTGCAGGTCCTCCTGGTGCTCCAAACCATCGGTTTGTCTCAGAATTTTATAAACAACGTGTACAGGATTACAAACGTCAGTTTGAAAAGTATGACTTAAAGTTGGATGAAGATGTGGAGACCTTGAAGTTGGCTGAATTAGGCTATGCAATGAATTGGGCATGTCGTACTGAAGACTTAAAAGGGAAAAAGGAATTTTGCAAAGCATTCACGATATATCATCCCGCACACTTTGTCATCATCTTGAAGAACAAGTACAATTTAGTGGACTGGTACATGGACGAACTGACGTAAGTTTTCTCAGCCTTTTAATTTTCACCAAATCAACCTATTTTTAAAACATGAAACGCCCTCATCAGCGCACTAAGAATGCAGAAAGTGAGTATCTCAAAATGGATAACCGCGACAATGTAGCCATGAAAGGATTGTACGTGGCAGCTTTAGTGGTTTTCAATCCTCTCTCAGATCCCCGAGAATTTTGGCATCGTGCATATATTCTTGAAATCTGTCATGACGGTCATGTGAAAGGTCATAAGGGTAAGAAGACTAGTATTGGACACAGCTGCAAAGTGCTTCTCATTGATTACGGACGACATGTAATTCTCCCAATGTCAAAAATTCGAAGAATTCCTGAAAAAGTTTTAAACATTTTGCCTGCCCAAGCTATCAAATGCAGTTTGCTCTTTGATGATAATGCTTTCCCTTTGAATTCTGAACACTTTCTTTGGACCAAAAATGAGTGTAGCAAGCTTCGTAACGAAATTTTGAAACTGGGCATGTGCATGGTGGAATTTGTTGACTATGAAGAGGAACGGAACAAATGCTTGCCATATCCAATTTATTGGAAAATTCGTGCTCAAGCCGTCGATGGAGACTGGACTGTTCCTGACATCAAGGACGAGGTGGACAAAGAGTTGCTGACTGATAAGTTCTTGTCCGTGTTGCAAGATGGGTTCAAAAGTCAGCAGGTAGAAATAAAAGACCTGCGTATGGAACGGGACGCACTGGGTGATCCTTGGAACTTTTTACGTAAATGTAATATTCATGACATTTAGTTACGTAATGTGCATACACATTACGCTTTATATGAACAAGCCTGTTTTATTGCTATCTGTTCCTTACTTGATACGTCACACAATCAATTGAATTTTACTTTATGCAACTTCATGTTATTATGATAAAATATGCTGATATTATGATGCTTTTTTAAGCAATGAAAAGAATAAATTATGACTTTCTATTTTCGGCACATGAATTTACGTATTTTTTATGGCTTATCGAATCTAATTCCACTGTATAATCAATTTGCAACTTAAGTAAGCTTCAGGAAATTACGCAAGTGGAAACGATTTTTAAACGCAAAAGCAGACATGCTACCAATATGATAATTTGATTTTTAAGTTGATAGTCATAGATCTTGGGATAATCCGTGCATATACCAGACTTTGATTTACTTGTAATTAAAAATGTCACTTAAACTTCCGTGATAAACTTTAACATTGCCAAAAAGTACTTTGCAGCTCGGAAGAACATTTTACTAGTTGTATTTAGTCTACTCTCTTATTTGAACGAATTTCTGTAACCAATAAGATATTCTCTGGCATTGTACACAGAAAAAAATGTACAGCTCAAGATTTTTAAGAATACTGAGTCTGCAAATACGCATTGCATACTTTTGGGGTGCTTGTCCTTTTTATTTTGACCCAAAGACACGAACTGTTCACCGAACTCTCTCAGCTCAAGATTTTTAAGAATACTGAGTCTGCAAATACGCATTGCATACTTTTGGGGTGCTTGTCCTTTTTATTTTGACCCAAAGACACGCACTGTTCATCGAACTCTCATTGGCCAATGTCATCTTACCTTTTTGATGAACATCATTCTCTTATACAATCTAGCCTTTCTTCCTCAGCAAATGTACAGATTTCGGACACCAGAGTACTTTGAAGAGTTTAATTTTGCTGTGGTCATTTGGCTAGGAAGTATGCTTGCGGCTACTGTATTCATTTACACATGGGTTGAAGGAGAGGCTCTTTGCTACAGCATTAACTTAACCTTCCGATTCACGGAAAACTTTCGGGGTAAAATAGGCACAAAAATGATTTACAAAATTTTACTTTAAGTTTATAATATTTTTTATTAATATCCATTCAAATCTTGCAGCAGCATTTCTAATGAAGGACTACAAGGCTGAAAAAACAACAAATAATTTAATTTTGGACGTTGCCACTTTTGGTAGTTTCCTCATAACGAATCTCGCTGGTCTGACTATCACCGCCCATTACCTGATACTTCCACGTTCTCTGTGCTACATTTCCTACGACTTGCCAGAAGATGCCTCCTACTTTTGGGTTCTTTGGACAAGCGTATATTTTACCATTAGTGCCATGGGAGCCTGCACTCTTTGTGGTATTTTAATAACACTGGGCTGCTTTCACTATTTCACATGCATGAAAATCCACTCTACAGAGCTGAAACTGAAAGCATCACAAAGCTACATTTCAGTTCCAGGACTGAGAAATAATGTTTCTAATCTTACGCTAGTTTATCGAATGTCTGAAATTGTACACTATACTTTGCTCAGTCATGTTGGCATACTGGTTATCCCTCTTCAAACAGTGATACTAAACTTGGCCATCTTTTGCAATGTAATGATGTTACGGAATTGGTCAGAGTTGACGGATTTAGTTCATGTTTTACTCGTGGTATTTTCCATTTTGCCGACCATCGCATGGGTTTTATTTCTCCAGCTATCTGGTAACGTTTTTATGCAGTCAAATAAAACAATAGGCAGTTGGAAATCGGCTGGTTTGTTTTTTAACCAGTCAGAGGATGCAAAATATCTGAAAAAATTTAGCAAATCATGCAGATCTCTGAGGGTAGGATATGGGAAATGTTACACTATTAAACCTATTAGCGTTCTCAATTTCCTGAAAGGTTTACAAAAAGGAACATTTAGGGTGGCACTGACCTTGAAAAAATATTGAGCTTTGTAGTTATCAGACATAAGCTATCAGAAAATTTTGTATGCACGTGTTAAATCCGAACGGATGAAAGTATATAAAAAACTGTGTTGATTCCCGTGAAACACTGCAATAAATTGATAAATACGATTTTATAATATTTTTTAAATATTTGAAAAAAATATTATTGGACTGTAATAAACAGACAGTTCTTACCAGCGCTATAGCATGAGGAATAAAATGATGTGGTAGCGCACTATGAATAACTATGTCGTCTGGAGTATCATGAAAATATAAAGTTTTGTACTGCAAATCATTTCCGTATTTTTGCTGTTGAAGAGTATTCGCAGGAGTTATATAGCATAAACACGGTTGTCGAAAGTATCCCTCCAGTTCTGACTTGTGTCTTTCTTCTCCAGAAAATTCCACATGACAGCAATAACTTCGAAAAACAAGCAAACCAAATAATCCGGTAAGAAAACCAACAAATTGTATGATGGCCATGGAAAGGTTGAGAAATCGATTCTAGTTGAATTTTCAGAAAATAGAACAAAAAGGGTGATGAAGATCAATAAAGTTCCCATAAATTAATAATATCACCGAATTTTTTTTTGCTTGGCTTGGCTTACCCATCCACGTGGTTTAGAGCCAAAATGACAATTGGGTAAAATGACTAGGAAAAGCAGGTAAAATGTCGAGAGCACTAAACAAATCACAATACAAACTAGTTGCACAATGTTAACACGCTCGTTGGAGTATCCAGCACCATAATAATTTTCAAAGGAGCTGTAACTTCCATCCCATGCAAGTTTCAGCCAAGGTCTTCTTCTTCTCTCGTATCTATCTGGAATAACCACATATTGCTCGTCTTCTTCAGAATAAGGGAAATCATTTGAGAAGCCAAGCAGCACCAAAATTAAAGAGAGAAGACCAAGAACAACATTTAAAACTCGAACAATTCCAGGAAATGATTTTAAATAAAAGAGACCCCCTTTATACTCTCTTTCTTTAGTAGGCACTGGACTTTTCCTATACAACAGTATTCTCGAGCCACCGATTTCACTTTCCATAGTTTTTTATTGGTAAAAAAACAAATAGTAGCTTGTTTATTGTTTTTTAAGATTTAAGTCTTGTCATGAAATTTCAAATATTTTTCCATACTTTTTTAAGCTGGTTTAATACGTGATATTGCAAACCACACTAAAATTAAATTGCTTCTTTTTCTCGTTATTTCAAGCGATGTGATGTGTGTAATTCTGTATCCATACATTGAGTAAATCATAATATCAATGAGCTATAGTTGAAAATATGTTTTTGTGTTTGAGTAAGCCAGTGAGCAGAAGCAAAAGACAACAATCAATAGCGATTTTAATGGTATGCCAGCCATGACTATGACCATTTCAATGACGTGAAATGTACACTTTTACGTTTTTGATATTACTGGCTGGCTATTCAAGTTAATAAATGCCTTGCTATTATGGTGTCTGTGTAGGAAGAGCGCTTGAATAGAAGAAAGCGTCCATTTTGACACTGGAATCATTAACAGCACGTACAACGTCAATATATACTGCACACCGTTTAAAGCTATGAATATTGGATGGCATAAATTACTTATAAAGCACTTACAAAGCGTGGTAATAATGGACTTGTTTTGCAGGCCAAAATATACATGCATAGACACGCAGGGAGCGACACACACCGAGCAAGCTAGAAACACGAATTTGAGTAGCAATCATGTTCAGTGAAAATGAGCCGTGCGATATACGTACACACAGAAATGAGTTGCTGTCAATATTTTTTATGCCCATTTCTCACTATGGAAGCAATATTGAAACATACTTTGACTTTGTCAATTCATGACAATGTGAAATTTCAAAAATAATAAAGTTTTGGAAACATCAAAGTGGAGATTAGAGTCAGCTCGAGAGAATGCATAAAAATTTGGCTAATGGCTCTGGCGATTTTTTTTATAAATATGGTTCTCAAAAAGGAGTCTTTATATTTTTGTATTTAAATAATGGCACACACACAGTAACAGCGAAACAGTATGCTGATAGACTGAGCCAAATTTGGTTTCAAAAAGCTGATTTTTTAAAAATAAATATGGTTCTCAAAAAGGAGTCTTTATATTTTTGTATTTAAATAATGGCACACACACAGTAACAGCGAAACAGTATGCTGATAGACTGAGCCAAATTTGGTTTCAAAAAGCTTTCCACGCATATTTGGTAAGTACGTATGTAGTGATTTCCAAAATGTGTAATTTGCATGCTTCATATGTCCAACCCTTTTCAGTAAATACAAAATAAAATGTTTAACCGTTCATCGAAAAATGCCATGTTATTTTGATAATGTGTTCATTTTATAAAAGAGCAGTAGAAGCCTACACTAGACCAGAATGAATACGTACTTACAGATATATTATACAGAGCCTACCTGAACTACCAATTACCCTCCTCCTTCATCGACAAAAGCGTGTACGCACAAAACGGAAGTTGAGTTGTTCGTTGCAGTGCAGCGGAGTGAGTTCATTCTCTTTTGTATTGTTGTTTTTTTATTGTTTGGGTCGATATGCCCTGTCTATATGGATGTTGCTCGCATTTTACAGCCAAAAATACGGCACACCAATTTCTTTTGTATTTTTTTATACAGGATAGTAGCTACAACAGCTACATACAGTTTTACAATAAGTATAATAATGCATAATGATTTGGTTGTTAGACCAGATAGAAACAAAGTTTTCATTTTGGTCATACTTCACGCATGAGTGAGCAAGCTGGCAGCTAGCGTATACCTAACTAAAATTTGGAAAAAACTCAT
>JAHZMZ010003254.1:0-29255 GCA_027743805.1 Lepidocyrtoides sp. E14 | reverse complement strand
CCATTAAAAGTGTCTATCATTAACATGTAACATAATTTATCATTGTTTGTATAAACTACAATTGCAGCATTAAATAAGAGTTGACGCTATCGTCATGATTTTTAAGCGTGGGAAAACTTTTCATGCTGCATTGTGGCCGTAATAAATAACTAACTAACTACATATATCATATCGAATGGATGCCATAATCTAGCAGACGAATTGGTGTTCGAGAACTTGATGTAATTTTTGTTGGACAGTCATTCTGAAAACTGCCTTTTTTGCAACACTAAACTCCAGATTTTTGTGCAAAATGGTTTAGATCTGAATGGGAAATGGGATCATACATTTGGTCTCATTTACTGTAAATGATTTACAACACACTTATTTAATTGGCTCTAGAGATTTTCATGGGACATAGGATGATCATCATTAGTCAATGGGGCCGTAAATACTCGCCATGTCTTGAGCAATGGAATAAGCAACCATCACCAATTTTGGTGTGTAGATGTTCTGTAGTGAATGTTTAATCAAAGAACATGCCTGATTTTCGAGTCCGGTGACAGGGACCGCCGGTCTCAAAATGCTAAATTCATCATCACCCCAGATCAGATATTGGCTTGGTTACCAAATTTGCCATAATATGTATAGCATGGGGTCTATTTCAAAGATTTAAGTCCGTCCACAGAAACTCGAAAATGGCTAGGTCCAAGAAAATTAAGTTATTATTTTTTGAATAAAATTAAAATCCTTTTCGAGGTCAAATTACCGACTGCGATTAAATTTCTTTTAAACGCGTAGCATGACTTCTGTAAAAATGGGGTAGTTACCTACCGCCTTCCTGCGGTTTGCCAAGTTTATTCATTATTGACGTTTAATCGAACGAATCAGAATTGCGCAACAATTTGAGTCTTTAAAAATATTTGTATTATCAGCAATAACTACATAGAAGTGCACGAGTTCAACAACGTGCAGTTCCTCCATTGGATAATCCAATTTGGATTGTTTAACCATAATTCAAACTTAATTTTGAGAAAATGATAATTAGGCCATCTATTTACACGCTGTCAAATATTAGCTCAATTGATGCAGCGTGAGTTTAGTGAGTGGAGTGATAATCAGATAATGCCCAGTAAACCAATAGCCAGTAACACTGACACTATGATTCAGGCTGGCTAAGTACTAATATCAAATAGAGTAATTTTAGTATTCCTTTTAGTAGCCTACATAATAGTTGCACTGCGATTTACCTACAAAATACCTCCGCTGCACCGTATTGTATGCATGCATATATATTGTATACTAATACCATTTATCCGAGTTCATTGCCAGCAACAGCACTAGCACTACTACCGCCGTCGAAAATATTTGTGGGAAAATTAATGCACCCTAATACATTATACATAACTTATAACTTATAACGGATTCCCGTTATGGGAAAAAACTTCTCGATAATATGATTTGTCTCAAGACGTCAAGACTCTGATTGTTCCTTGCTCTATTGGGTTAAAAATGAAGAAAATCCTATCCCTCTATTATGATTACTTATATTGTCTATTGAAATTTACAATGAAGCATGTAAGGAAACAAAAAGGCAATTCATTAATTATGCAATGATTCATCCCTCCCTATTGATTACACGCATTAAAACTTGACCATGCATCGTTCAATTTAGTATATACCTATACATGTTTGTAAAGAGCAGAAACTTAATGTCAAATTTAGTCAAATTATAAGAGGAAAAGAACCGACTTCGGCTAGGCTAAATGAAATATGCACTTGCATGTCTGACTGATACACATTTGAAAATTAATGTTAGTATCTTTTCATTAATGTGGTAGGCAATTTCAACGGTATGCAACAATTCCAGACTTCGACAAAATGATGAAGGTTGTATTGATTGTACTCAACTCAAGAAAGTTTTACACAATTTCAACCTGAAAATTTCACGCTGAGTAAATACAGCCGGTAAGACCGGTACGAGTACGGCAGTACGGCAGTGTCGGTGGTCTGTGTGATAGCAAAGTATACGTAATTTTCTGATAAAGCATGTAACTTGAATTCAGCAAATTCAACTCAGCACCAGGCACCACGGCACCAGCACTCAGCACAGATGGTAGTAATAGTATTCCATTCCATAAACAACAAACTAAAAAGCAAATTTGCAATGGGTTTTGTGCAGGTCTTGCGCAAAATGCATTATGTAATCAGTTTGAAACTGTGTGGTGAGCGAGCAAATTTTGTTGACATGAATGAAAGCAATTAGGTATACGCTGACTAGGACTGGACTGGGATACCGTAGTAAACGTCAAGTCAGTTCCATCCAGCAGACTAGTTGACGTTGACATTGCCTTGCTGCAATGAATCAGTTAATTGACGTCGTTGACAAACTCAACAATGTGTGCATAGGATAACTGTATTATTGAAGTAGCATTGTTAGCAATGTTAACATAAGGATAACGTCCATTGCAAAAAGACGAAGTGATCAAATGCAATGAAGTTAGAAACAATGATAGCGGATTATGTGTAATGATGACATTTTAAGTTAATGTGAATTCACATTTCACCTGCAAGTCAATAGCCGAGAATATTTTATCCGTTGTCCGTAACGTCTAACTGTTGTGCACGTTACATGTTTCCTTTTGCACTTTGACTTGACTTAAGTATCAATAAAGTCTATAGAAAGAGTTCAAGATGACTTCACTAGCGTCCAAAACGGTAATTTTAATGGACCATTCACAAGCACTTCACGAGCCGAGTGGGATTCAAGTGGAAATTGACCTTGGATCGATGGGAACGTCACGTCTTCGTGGCAGAAAATTAACACCTGAGGAAGAAAGATATGAAAGAACTCACAACTACTTTGGATCGTTTTTCCCCCCAGTTATGAAAACATTGTGGACATGTGCTGTAGAAAACGTTATTGAATATGCGAGAATTGTTTATGATGTGTTTTCTGATGAACGACTCCTTCGTGTTTTAATGTGTCAAAGCAATCATGGACAAACATCATGGTTAAATTCTTGGGATTCAAACCCAGCTAACTCCAGCGGGAAAGCTGCCAGTAGTGTTAAGCAGCAAAGCATTTCGTTTGTAAGCTTTTTAGGTTATTTATTTATTCTTTATCGTTGTTGTACTAAGGCAATGCTTTTAACGGTGGCACTATCTTTTACGTACAGATAACCGAAGCGTTTGCTAATGCAGGCCCACCACCTCCACTGAAAAAACAATCATATAATGGGTCAACTGTTGGGTTGCATACAGGCATTAAAGCCGCTATTGAAGGACTATCTCAACCTTCTCCTCAGCAAACTGCCATGATAAATAGTTCCATAAGTGCCGGGAAAGGAGCCGTAAAGGTCAGTGACAAAATGACAAACTGCAATAACTGGTTTTTGAATGCAGTGTGTACTGTATGTAATTCGAAACTAATACGATTTTCCTTGTCCATCAATACTTAAACGTTCCAATTTGGAGCTTTCAATCACATTCAAAAATTTTAAATTAAAAACCGTTTCCTTTCAGCCAATTAACCGGGGTCGCGTTATCTGCATTACATCATGTACAACTGAAGCACTGGGGCAGATCTCGGCAGATGATTTAGAAGACTTTTTTGTCACCGCTGTTGCATCTCAAAACAGAATTGCCAGCGCGTCGGATCAGTAAGCATTACAGTACATTACATCCAGACACTTTTATATTTTGGTAAAGAAGGTTTGATAAGTGTTCATTTTCAATCTCATTTTAAAATTTTAGCTTACTGCCAATAATTGAATGTGAACTTGTGCTGCTGTCACTTCATGCAATTGGGAAAGAAAATTCATCAAGGGTCTTGTCACGGCCACTCCACGACATATCTTCAATTGTTCGTGCTGAGGTTTACGTAATTACCCCGGACAAGTTAAATGACAAAATTGTGGAAGTGTATGTTTTCTTACTACAAATATGAAGAAATAGCATTATTTTTCTTTGTAATGCTAGATTTTCATTCATTTTTTCGTTTGAAAAAATTGTATTCTAGATGTTCAGCTCATCATGATTTAGTCATTTCTACTGTTACGAATATTCCCATGAAAGAAGAGCAGAATGCAGTGTCCAGTAGTAATTATGATGTGCCCTTATTTCATGCGAAAATGTCAAGTTCTTCAGAGGAGACGAGAATGCTAAAGTGGTCAACCCCAACTGCCGCCAAAAATGGTTCAGGCTTATGCCCAGGAGGTGTGATTCAAATGTGTGCGTCTGCCACACGTATCACCCCAGTTGACGTCAATTCGTTAGTTTCTTTTTGTTTAAAATAAATTTGTAATATTGACATCACGGAAAAATATCTTGAACGTTGCCATCATATCGTTCAACAAATTTTCAATTGTTTTTTTCTTGGTTTTTTCCCTTACAGTCGTCCATCCACTTGCCTAAGTAACTTTGTCGTAAACGGGCGTTCAGTGTGGCTGGAACTTCCCTCAAAGAAAGGTAGCTTTTGTGTTACATAGATCTTTTTGTTCTGACGCCTTAAAGTACAGTTTTTAAATTTTATTATTAATTGAAAGGAAAACAAGCAACTCATGTACTGACTCCACATGGTCAGGAAATGTGGATGCATATTATGGAAGCCAGAAATACCTTGGAGGACTTGCCTGCAATTTCTGAAGGAGTTGGTGGAAGAGTAACCGACTACAGAATAAATGATTTTGTAGAATTTATAAAATCCAATACTCTTATTCCATATTCTGTGAAACTGGATAATATGCCAAAGCCTAAATATGAGAAAGATGGAGGCTCGTTTGTCAGAAGAAGGTCCAACAGTGTGGATGACGGAAAGAAACCAGTGGATCTAGCCAAGGCTCGATTACTTAAAAGAACAACTTTTTGGCCGTTAACTATGAGCGGATCTGTATTGTTTGCCCTTTCCGCAGTCGCGGTATGTAATGGTTATGATGATCAAAGAAACTAACTTTCAAACTTGTCTTCTGTTCCATTTCATTTTTATTTAATTTGCGCTTTTTGCAGCATATCGATAAATTACTCTCGTTGGTGCCAAACGAAACTCTTAGTGAAATGGAAAAAGTGGAATGTGATAAAGTTATTTGGGCTCTAATGGCGTTAGAAGCGAGAGGGGATTCGCCACCCGTACCTTCATCCCATTTTAGGAAGGGAATGAAACGGTATTGATTTCACCTGATAGTTTAACCTTGGAATAGAAATAATTATAATAATTTGGCCATCTAACACAATAATGTCAAAACTGTGACTTTGCAGAGATGAGCAGTGGAAAATGGTTTATGGTGAGCTAGAGACTTTTATCAGAGCCAACCTGCACTCTGAACTGCACAAGAAAGTATTGGAGTGCCTTCTAGAAAGTCGTAGTACTGACAAGTCTGTCTCAGTGTCAGACCCCCGGCTACAGGATTCTAGCGGAGGCGGAGAGAAAGGATCGCGTTCAAAGGATCTCATCAGTGTTGACTCAGCGCTCAGTGAAATTAAGCAGTATGTAGTACACAATTTTTTTTATAATATTGTGCTATGCACTCATTTCATTTAGAAAATCAACGGATTCAGAAAATACTCAAGTTTATTCACTACTATGTTGCAGCATCACTACAAACCCAAAAAGTCCGATTGTTACTGACTCGCCAATGTCGCCTCCAATGTGTGGGACCACGGATTCTGTCGATCACACCACCAAAATCTGTAGACCTAACCTACTGGCTCTTTGGATGCAAAAAACAGAGAAACGAGACTTAAGAACTCTTGCTGGAGGCAAACTATATCCTCATTTAGCGGCAGCAAACACGGATCAAGAAAACACGGGAAAAGCTAGAAAGAATGAAGCTTAGTTTAATCTGAATTGCTTTCATTATTAAATACCTGTATAAAATTATACTTTTACAGTTTGTTATGTATGTAACGCATATATTTTAATAAAGAAATACAGAAATAGAATTTTTAAAACGGTGATGCTCTCATTGTTTGGAATTTCATGTAAATAGTCGTGTATACCATCCATCCATGTCCCTCTCTTTACAATCAATCATACCTACATAAGCATCCTATTATTTTTGTTAATAATTAAATTACAGGCAACCGTCAGCTATATAAATACAGCCAAATAAGGGTATTTTTTTCGAAAGAGAAGCATCACTGGTAGAGATTCAGATTGCAAGGCAAATTTGAAGCAGTTTCCATTTTTTTGCTTTAGAGATCATGCATCACTCAAATTGTTCAGATATGATAATAATAACTGTTTTTTATGTAAAAGTCGTGCGTGCATTTATTTTAGGAAATTGAAGAGTAACAGTAGGTACTTAATTTTTTAATATTCGGTACCGCTGCACTGCTGCCTACTGCTCGGATTGCTCGTGCACTTACCGCAAATCTATTATATGGGAATAAATTACTGTAATTTATAGTGGAAATGTGGACCTTGAATCACGTTTCAACACTCCTCTTTTCACCACATGTGGGTATGTTAAAAAAACAGTGAAAGTAATTACACGCTTCGCTCAATCATAACCACACTGCATTAATACATAATGTATCGAGTACTATGCATATATTGAATCACCGAAAAAAAGAATTAAATGAAACGTGTTGGATGATAACCGCCCCGGAAGCTTCAACCAATTAACAACGCTAAAGTATTCGTCAA
This sequence comes from Lepidocyrtoides sp. E14, assembly GCA_027743805.1. NCBI lineage: Eukaryota > Metazoa > Arthropoda > Collembola > Entomobryomorpha > Entomobryidae > Lepidocyrtoides > Lepidocyrtoides sp. E14. Next base: position 22,630 of record JAHZMZ010003254.1, on the reverse strand, counting down.
AATTTTTACTCTCAGCCTTCAGCATAATATTTATCTCCTGAATCCTAATATTCCTGACACATACAACAATACATAAACCAACAAATGAAAGCGTTTTGTATGCCGAAAGTTAGATAAAATAGTATGCACTACCATTACATACATTCAAGTTTGTGGAGCTAAAATCTTGATCCCATCAGCAAAATTCGGTAATAACTTTGTATTTTCAAAATTGTGACCTTGTAAAACAGTGCACTTTTCACAGTCATACCTACTACTGCTTTCTGAGTGAAGTATCCCACCAGTAAACCGCTTCTCCGAAATTCCATGGTCTATAATTTGGCGTCACCACTATCAATGTCATTAATAATTCCTTAGTATTTAATTACAATGGACTATAGTTTGTACTATTCTTTGTAGTAATAGACAAACAAACGGCAACGTATTGAAAGTATTCTTTTAGTTTCTTTGTTAAGCTTTAAATTGCAGTTGGCAGTTGCCACATTTATTTTATAAAAGTTATAGTCATGAAGAAATCAAAGTCCAATCAAATCGCTGTTATTGCAGGGATTATAAATCTGCTTACTCTATTTATACGATATGGTATAGTTGTCTTTGTGTTGAGGACATTTATTTCATCGGTAAGAAGTAATTAAATTGCAATTCAAATTTAACCTTTGTTTGTCAAGTTCATTTATTTTAAAACTTTATAGTACATGGCATTTAGTTTAGTTATAATGCCGACATCATTCGTGTATATCATTCTTAAAACCAACAATTATATTGACTAACTTAGAAAGTGAAACTAGCACCTGGGAACGATCTTTGGAAAATTTGGTCGGAAATGCCCATCCCTATATTTTCCAAGTTTTACTTTTTTAATGTGACCAATCCCGATCAGGTTATGGATGGAGCCAAACCAATTATTAAGGAGTTGGGACCTTATGTTTATCAGTAATAAACAAAATAACTACTTGGACTTATTAAAAATATAACCAAAATATGGGCGTTTCAGCATTTTATGAACACGTTGAAATGTTATTTTGCTCCATGCAGGGAAAAGCGTCATAAAATTATTTTGGAAGCCAATGACGAAATTGTTAAATATAGACCAAAGACAACCTACTTTTTCAGGCCTGATCTTTCTCATGGCTCACAGGAGGATAACATCACATTGCTGAATGTTCCATATGTTGTAAGGATTTTTCTAAAACTGTTTTGTTAGCTTGTAAGAGAATCAACACATAATATCTTGATTACCGTAATGCATTAAAATATTTGATAGGCAGTTGCAAAAATTGCTTGGGATGTTTCAAAGGAACCATTTATGCTTTCCACGTTGGACGATATGCTAGCTGCCAAAGGAGAGACTTTATTCCACACTAACAAAGTTAGGGAATATTTATTTGATGGTTTCAGCATTGAAAATTACATGGAACTCTTTTCGCTGCCCGTTGAAGCGTTCGGTGTGAAAACGGAAATTCCTGATAGAATACTTGATGGCGACTTTGGATTTTTTGACGATGTAAGGAATGCACTGTAGAGAAATTTGTGAAAGACCAACATGCAATTAGCAGTCGTTAACACAAGTTAATTGTAAAACCGTGAATACGTCATGCTCGAATATTTGTTTTTTTTAAGAGGAATGGAACTGCGGAGGATGTTTGGGCAGTTGGAACAGGGATTAGGAGTAAAGTTGGGCTTGGGAAGATCTCTTCGTACAATGGACGCAATAGTCTGAACGTTTGGAATGACCAACGTTGTGACAGTATTGATGCAACGGATGGCACCATTTTTCCTCCCATTCACGACTCTTCCTCGATTTTAAACGTATTTCATCCTGATGCGTGTAGGACACTTCAAATGTCTTACGTTTCAGAAGGCGAATTTATGGAAATTCCTACACTTAGGTATTCATTTGCCAAAAGCATATTTGAAAGTGTGGATCTGCATCCCGAAAATGCATGTTTCTGCAAGGAGACTTATGAATGGTGTAAAAAAGGAGGAGTCTTTCCATTATGGCCATGTGTCGGAGGTGAGAAATTCAAATACTTTGAATTATTATTCATTGTTGAAATAAGACCAACAAGCAAAAGTTATAAATTTCACTTGTTTGGCTTGACAAGTTGGCCCTCTCAATCAAAGTCACACCCTCTGCGAGCGTAGCAGCTAATTGAAATACGGTTTATTGTAAGATGCGATTCCTTTCAATTAGGTGCACCAGTATTCATTTCAAGGCCGCATTTCATGAATTCGCATGTGGATTACAGAAATTCTGTCATTGGTTTAAATAATGAAGGGGACTACTCAAGTGTCGTAGATGTGGAACCGGTAATTCAGTGATTTATTACAATAAATATTATTTTTGGAGTTCAAAGCAAATATATACACGTTTATTTTCGTTTAGAATATTGGACTGCCAATTAGGGCTGATGTGAAGCTTCAGATTAATATGGAGCTTCAATCTTTTGGTTCAATGGCAACTTTTATAAATGTTCCTAATATCATGTTCCCGCTACTCTGGATGGAGCAGGTAATTTAAAGGAAGCATAAATACATGGAGGTGCATGTCCGCATTAATTTAATTAACCGTTTTTCGAAACTTTCAGACAGCTGAACTTAGCTCTGATTGGGCATGGCCTTTAAGATTCATGACCATAGTTCTGCGATATGCAGATTATTTTACCCAATTTGTAGTGATTGTGTGCTCTGTGGTTATCTTCTTAGCTGTGGTGATTGAATCGAGAAAATCAAACTGGATGGGAAGCTGTTGTGGAGTTAAATTTGGATAAAAAAAAACTATTGTAGTTCGCGGCAAATCTCTACAATGTTTAGTAAATAAACACGTATCATAATTTCCCGTGCTATAATAACAAAATAGTCTTATATTGACTTGTTGTACCTATTTATTTCACTTTCCTCCATGTCACTCAGAATTGATTAATCGCCAGAACTAGCAGCATTGCATTGCAACTATTAAATTTATGCAGCACACTATTGCACAAACAATGCACATGTCAGGTGCTGGAATAACCAGNGCTGGAATAACCAGCTTAAAAACTGAGAAAATGGATAGAAATCGCAAATTATTAAAATTATACTCCGTGCCATTTTACATTTTTGTTGAGGTAATGTTGCACACTTCATTTATGCTTAAAGCAGCAATTTATCATGTCATTTGTGATATCATTAATTTATAAACAGGGGAGGTAAAAATGAAAACAAGCAAGGATGGATGGATCGACGGGTTGTGAAGCTTTCAATTTGTAAAACTTAACAGTGAAAAAGTTGTCCCTCATATTTCATTAAGTCTCATAATAATCATTATCATCACTTAAGTGTTTAGCTAAATTGTATCGGATCAAAAAAGTTTTGTTCCTAATCGTCGTCGTCCTCTTGTACTGTAGCCCCCACATTATCTCATTGTGAACTTTCAGTATTCGTTACTACTACTATTTACTCTCAATTTCTATGTAGATATACCTAAGCACAAATCAGTAATTTATGCAGGCAAGTTCAAGTAGGAATGTCAAGATGCCCCATAGCTCATAAAAGGCGACATTTTTCCGATTCCACATATAAATATTCTTCAAGGTCACGAGCAAAAATAGCATTTTAGGTTTCGTAGCAAAAAGCTGTGTAATGGGAAAAGTGTATTTCCTCTTTGCGCTTAAAAAAGTTTACCTTTAATCATCAACCATCAACCACAACGAGTAAGAGATTCTTTTTACAAATTTGCTTGTCATTACCACTCATCTATTAACTCTCCTCTCCTTGCAATGTATAAAATTTTATCCAGTCCTTACATTTTTTGCAATTTCTGTATTTTCAAACTTTTCAAGTTTGGTGAACTTCTCGTTATCAGTTGCGTGCATGATATAATACACCAGATTTGTAATTGAGATGCAGAGTGCGTAACACAATACAATACACACAGGGGAAGAAAGGGTAAAAGACGCATATAATATAAAAGTACCTAAATTGTAAATTGTGAGATTTGGCTCCAATCGTCATTTATGTACATGTACATGGTTCGGCAACCAGTAAACTACCTAACCAACCATAATTTAATTATTCTCATTTTTATACAGTTCAAAAAGCTAAGCAAACGCATTGTTTTATTGTGCGTTGCTGCAGCATGTGGTTTTGGTTCTCTCATTCTCAATGGGTTGGTTTGTAGTGCATTATAATTTACACAGTGGACAGGCATCATAGGCAGGCACAACGACACGGTTTACTCACATCATTCATCATAAATAATGATGAAAATGTAAGAAAACCGTAGTTTTTTGCTGTTGTTGCTCAAACAAGAAGCATAAGTAGCCAATATAGAGAACGAGAATGTAGTCAAGTAAAAGTATTCAAGTAAGTATCTATGCACAATGTGGTGGTAGTAAAGTGTAATAAGTAAGTAGTGGTAACAAACAGTGAGTGTCAGAAGTGTGATGATGATGATATAGGGTGCATTAGTATGTAGAATTTGTGTTGGATGCAGGTGCGATTTTTTTCTGCATTTTTATGAGAAAAGATATTTGTAGTAGATACGTGTAGCTAATAACCCTTCATCTAACTAGATAGATGTGTTATGTTCTGTCTCTGTCGATTGATTGATAGGTTAAGGTACAGGTTATATAAATGAAATTTCTCGTGGCAAATATCCAAGAATGGTACAATTAAAAACAGTAAGAATTTAAGTGTTTTGTGAATCAGAAGAGGTAATTGGACCTTGAACAGCTGACTACTAGTGGGACAGTGAGTGGCTAGAAGAGAATAATTAAAAGGATTAAAATGAGGCTTGTGTTTCAGAAACAAATTATTTATTTTTTGAGTTAGCTTAACCACTTAAAATACCAGTGTGTACGTTGCGTTGTGCGTGTTCATAGCTAGAGAAGGGTATTTGTTCTTTCGCTCGTACTTTTCTGCCTTGAAGTTGAGCCCTTCAAAGCCCGAGTCCTCTAAACAATCTCTACTCACCCCTCTGGCATCATTTCGTATAAAAAAAGGTACTTGTTAGATCGCCAGGTAAATGTGCTCAAGTTTCGTTGCATTTTCTGTGTAAACACATTTGAGCTCACACAATAATCTGTTTTCGGGCAATTTACTACGAACAGTTTAGATTAAATTGTTTAATAATGGCGAGGTCAGCGTTTTCTACACGTCACGTGTTGTCTACAGAGTTGCAGTTACCAGTATAATATAGCTGACAAAATAATAGCAAACAGTTCAAACTAAACCATCATTCCGCATGCAGTTTTGTAAGCATTTTGTGGAGATAAACAAAAGGTGAAGCCAACTTTGCATATAGAATTAAACCGAGATTTTTAATCTCATAGTCCATTACCTCCCTATCTATAACATAATTACAATAAAAGTGTAGAAATGGTAATACGAAGCATTGAGCGGCGGGACAAAGCTGTTGTTGTATGACATCATTCATTCTGTCTTTGAGTCTGAGTCTATCGACCCAACTACACACGCATAATTAGCTGGTCTAAAAAGAATACGCATCACAAATAGCTTTTTACCTTTGATCGTGAACTTGCAATTGTATACTCTAAACTACTTGTTCTCCTCCTCATCATTTTAACTCACACCTCACAAGTGAATACGCTCTGCATTGCATTTCATTTTAAATACCCACATGAGGAGACAAGTTGTGAAAACACTTGCAAAAATTGCTCCATTTGTTTAATTGGAATTTAAGTATGAAGAATGACAGTAAGTGGTGTATTAGCAGGAGAGCAACGCATCCGGTCGACCGCGACCTATAAATTGTAGAAATTTTTCCCTGTCAAGTCAGCAAGATGACGGAAGGTGTGTGTGCACGGTATGATGAAGATGATAGATGAGTACGTGTAGAGTTTGGTGAAATGTGATGGTGGTTCTTCTTTTTTCCCCTAAGTGCACTTGTTTGCTTGTTGTAGTAATAACGTCGGTCTTCTGTCCATTCCGAGCCCCATTTCCATTGAGTTTAAGAGCATAGGCATCAGATCGATTATGTACATGTTTATGTTATCATCATCATGTTTGTTATCCATAGCCATGCCAAAAAAATGGAAATGCAAACATAATAGGACGTAAATACGTGAAGCATGGCTCAATATCGCTAATTCGCACGCATATTCTTTAGTCAATGGATTAGAACTACTTACTACAAGAAGCAGAGCCACTTCCTATTATATAAACTTGGCAAATATGACCATTTAATGTCTTGATAAGATTTTCACTTTCTATTTCTTACAAATTTGCGTTGCATTTCAATGTATGAACCAAATTAAACATAGGCCCGCTAAAAAAATCATTTGGCCAGTATACATAGGCTATTATAAATTATAATATTATAATAGTTTTAACGGCAAAGTTTGCAATGCAACTTTTCTTCCCTCCCATCATCGCTAGAAGCAAATATCAGTGGTTTTTCATGTGCACGATATCGCATTGTCAATCTTCAATTTTTCTGGACGATTGAAGAATGGTCAACTGCACAGATGAATTTGCTGAGTGGTAATTCACACATTGTGGCAACCAACTTTTCAGCAAACGTTTAATGAGCCATTTTACCACTCAATATTTTGTATGTGTAATTTTGTTTACTTTCTTAATGGTTGGGTCTACTCTCTTTGATCTCATAATAAATGTAAAATATGACACAAGGAAGGGAACTGGAGTCCAGTAACTGGACTGTGATCGTTAGACTGAGGCTACTTTCTTGACCACGAAATATCAGCGTTAGATTCAATTTGTCCATTGCAAATTGCAATGAGTTCATTCATACATCTAGCTGGTTTTAATTTACAAGTAATAAGTACCCTAAAGTTGAAAACGCCAAGCAATGCAACTACCTATATAGCTCATTATATAAATAATGTTTTGGCTTTACTGATAATAGTATTATGTAGAGAAATGAACATTGTCGATAAATTTTGTACTATATAGCTCATTATATAAATAATGTTTTGGCTTTACTGATAATAGTATTATGTAGAGAAATGAACATTGTCGATAAATTTTGTGGTTAAATAGGGTCATCACTGAAATAGTTTAATTGTGCAATGCATTAGTTTTTGTGCTTAAATGACTGTCTACTATTACTTTGTCTAAATGTTTCAGATTTTTGTGCAACAAGTGGCTACGTACCGTCCACCAACCGGAGCTTAACTAAATATCCTGAAATTAAAACTGGAACTTGAACTTAGTGAGTTGTTGTGAATAAAAAGAGCATCAAACAAAGTACTACTTAGAAACTGGAGAATTGCCAGCTGCATTGTTCTGTTTTGAAACTACAACTTTGTTTCGTCAAAGTTGTTGAAAGTGCTTAATGAATGAATATCTACTGACAGTAGTGCAAGAGCTTCTCGACAGCAGTCATATCATAAAACCATAATCTAACGGTTTTCCGACTAATATGGAGAACACTGCAACAAGTTCCAGTTACACGTCCAAGTTGCATGAGCTCTTAACCGCAGACAGAAGTACACGCCGTAGTGATGTAGTTGGCATATCAAGCGTTGCGTCCGTTTCTGGGGATTCTTTGGGTAAGAGAAAGCCTTGCCTCGCCTTTTAACCTTATAACTATAAAACTTACTATTATCGCGCTACGTAACCGTCCTTGTTAATGAAGGGATTGGGACAATACAATGATGCTAAATTACACGTTGCGCATGATAATGATGAGCTTGCATGTTTGGAATAAAAAGTTTCAGAATCTGGAGAATAATTTTTGTTTTATGATGATGGATTGGCTATTGTGCTGGCGTTACTTAAAAATGATTATTTTTTGTGAATAAGTTATAGAAACCGAAACCATTAAAGTGCCTTATGTTGTGGCAGGTGACGATGGGACCAACTCTTCATCGGAGGCTATGTCAGATAAATATAGGAATCCTCGCAAACGGTTACTAATGAGCTCAAGGAATGCAAGTGAAGCAGATGAGTGTAAGAAAGAAGCTAGCGAGATTGTTTTAACTGAAAGGACTAAATGAGTTGCAATTGTTTTTGTGACCCCATCATTATCAAATCTCTTTGATTTTGTTCATATTAAAGTATTTTGTTAGTAAGTCCTGGATGAGAAGGCAGCATCATGAGTAATGATTTTAACTGGTTTATTGCAGCCCCAGATGATCAATCAGAGAAGGGGAAGAAGATGATGAAATGGAAGTCGAATGAACCTAATGGAGGAGGTGAAGGTGGGGCAACTCAAGGTATAAGATAAAACCTTTCTCATAATATTTTAATTCGTTTCTTGCATCTCTGTTACTGTTGTTGGAATTTTCACTTTTACATGTGTACATGTTTTACTTTATCTCTATGTACTATGGACTACATAGTATCAAAAAATATTTTTTGCCTAGAAAAGAATACGTTACTTGCGTTAGGGCATTTTAAAGTCTTAGCTTAATGGGGAATGCATTGGCAGTTCACATTTTGGGGGAATAACTGTTGAGTGTTGACTAGCTGGAATTCAAAATAAACGCAAGAATGTTGTTATTGCAATGCTAATAGTCATATTTCTGATTTGAGCGTATTTATTGAGCACCGAAGCTCACAACTTGAAATGTAATTGATAATTACACAAGTTATGAGTATTGACTCGACACTGTGGAATGAGATTGGGCTTGTAATCTCGTATTTAAATGAGGAAAGTAGGTCGTTAAGTAAAGTTTTCGGATAAGTAAAGTGGGCTGGGAAATGTTCCACATTTTAGCAGAGTAACTTTCATTTACTGTGTATAGTAGCACAACACAAGTTTATGACAACATGGCACAATCATAATATTATTCATAATGTCAGATGGACAATAGCAAATTATAAAAAATAAGCTATTAAACAAAACAATAACGCTAAAATTTTAATTACTCTTAAAATATAAAAAGCATATATTCCATAGCTAATTACTATTACAGTACTTTATTATTCCATACGGATAATATTGTGCTGGGACCTGTGTATTTTTTTTATTTACACTTCCTTGTCACGTAGTTAATTGTCATTTTGCCTGTGATATTTTAATCCCAATCACTTTCTACTTGCATAGTCACATTTTCCGCCCATTGTCGCTGTACTGGTTTTGTCTAAATTTGTTGTTGCAATAGTTGTGTATCACAACTTCAAACTTGATTATTGTTCTTCACCAAAAATGTAAACGCTTCTTCAGCAACGCTTTCATGTTCAGGTTGTTCCAAAATCCAAAAGCGTATTTTAAAATGTGCGTTTTAGTTCAGTCCAGGCCAGTCGTGAACCCTACTTTCTTTTATTTGTCTTGTAACTTCACTTGCTTTCTGTTATGTACACTTTTTAGTATATCTCTTCTCAGGTCCTGCTTCTTCTTTCAAAGTGGCCCCCATTGTTTTGAAGAAATACTACCCTAGTGCCGTTCAATCTGCTGAGTGTGAGGAGTTTTTAGTTTCACTTTCAGAGGACGATGTAAAGACCGTGGGTAATGGTGAGATTGTTCCAAATACTGCCGAAAGCGACAACTTAGAAGTCACGTCCAACCCAATTACTAAATCGAAAGATGACTATGAGTATATGGGAGGTAATGGCATTTGCATTCCACACAACAGTAATCAGTATTCCTCGACATAAATCGCATCTACGCAATGTTTATAAGCTTGCCTAACTGATAATTGAATGTATTTTCTTTTTTCATAACAGCCCAGATTGACAAGCTACTGAGTATGCCTTCCCCTAAAAGTTCATGGAAGGCTGCCCGTCAGCGTCAGAGGAGATTTCAGTGTACTGAATGTTCTAAATCGTACTCCACAGAGGATGATCTTAAAAGCCATGTACTAAGTCATTCTGCAGGAGACACAAAACCCTTTGGATGTGATCAATGTGAAAAGAAGTTTAAGTGGGTAGCTTCCTTAAAGGCACACAAGCAAAAAGTTCATGAGCGAATGAAAAATGCTGGCACGGAGGATGAAAGTGAAAGTAGCCAGGATGAAAGTGCACCTTCCCAAGAAGAAGATCATCTTCCAGAAAATGATAATGGTTCAAAGGCGACCGTGGCTGTGAAATCTATTCCAGTTCCAGCTTTAAACCATTCAAACTCAACAGTGGGTCAACCACAGCAACACAACAATCAGTCTTTTGGATCAGTTGTTAATAAAATGCTTTCATCTGGGTTAGTCAACAACGCTGCAATGAACGCTGAAAAATCACTTCCTCCGCGTCGTCAAAGTTCAAATAAAAATGTAATTCTCCTAAATTCGTTCTATTTATTTATTTCGTTAATATTATAACAGTGTGTATCAGAAAATTCCGACTTCTCCAATTTATGTATTTACTGCTGCTTTGTTTTTTCAGGTTCCTTCAACCAGAAGAACTGCGCCAAGGCAAGAGGGCAAAACTAACAAATCAAAACTAAAGGTTATTAATGACACAAAGAAAACCGTTCCTATTAGTCCTCCAACTGAAGAAACAGACGAATCAGCTTCACCGCAAACCCCAACAACGGGAAGGTCATCATTGCGTCGAAATATCCAACGACCCAAGTGGCTCAGCGATGCTGATCTTGTGACCGATTATGAATTCCCACGAGGTACTAACGCAATGAGGGGTAGTACAACGAGTTCTCCGTCCACAACTACCACAATCCCGTCGGTAGTAAATGGAAATCAAAACCAATCACGTACAGTATCGACAGATTCTATGGAGGAAGTTGCTCCTACTGGTACCCCTAAATCTCAAAAAAGTGATAAAAACAAGTCTACTCCATCCAGTTCCCGAGAACGTAAGCGGAAGGAGGAGGTGCAGGTGTGTGTGGAAACAAATAACTTATTATGATTTGAAACCTGTTCCATATTTATTCTACCTTGTGCGAGAGTGAATGGTAAACTTTGTAATGTAGACTAATAAAAATGCTTGCTAACTTTAATTATAGATCGATCAAAGCAATCCCAAGAAGAAAGAAGTTTCAAAGAAAGCAGAGAAAAAGGAACCGAAACGAGAAAAGGCCAACAGCAAAGTTCGTCGTTCGTTGGACAACAAGTCAAATTCTCGCCGAAACAAACAAGACGAAAGCAACAAACGGGTGGAGAGTACTGATTCATCCCCTGCAAAGCATTTAAGTACAAAAATTTCAACCCTCAGCTTAGAAGACCAAGCCCGTAGCTTTGCGAGTATTGGTGCCTTAGTAAAGGCTCCAGCTGAAAAGAAGCCTCGTAAACGGCATGGTAGTGACGATCCACTCACGAGATTGAGATACCCAGTAAGTAGAACCTCAAAGATGAAGCGGTTGTCAGATTTGGCCGAGAAAGATAGGCAAACCAATGGTATAGCTTTCAGTGCTGCCGTCGCAAAAGTTGCACTGAGTGTGTCAGTGACATCAAAGGCAAATGACGACGAGGGTATGAAGGAAGGGCCAGCTAATGGTGACGTGGAAACTGTCGAAAATAATGCGTTGAGCGTTACTGTAGCAAACAGTGTGCCCCTAGCAATTGAGCCCAACTGCCAAGGGACGATACTTTCCAATGAAACGATGGAGACAGTTGATACTAAACAGCTAGACGAAGCAGATGTTGATTTTAGCAATCCGGGAATAGTACAATCAGTGGTTGCTGTTACTGAATCTACTGTTGCTCATCAACCTATGGAACTCAACTCTAATCCAAGTGAATGCACAATCAACACTGACATCGATTCCTTGGAAGTCATTAACAAGTCGAACAACAGTGGCATTGAGGTCAATGACTTGAATGTCGATGGGACATCCACTAAAGGGGGTGAGTCTACTTTGACTATGGGTTCAAGCAATAGTGCCGAATGTGAAACGCAAGAAGTAGATATTGAAAAACCTTCTACCACTCCAGACTATACATTTTTCAATCGCGAAGCTGTTACATTTGTCAATGTTGCTAGTGGGTATGTAACACCAGTAGAAGCGGTAGAAAATAACTGCGGAGCAGAAGATAAGCTGAAAGAAGAAAGTGAAACGAGTTCCAAAGTCATTGATTGTCAAGAATCAGTTGTGTTACCATCTTTGCTTTGTGGTAACGACGAGGATATGCCAATCTTACGGCCAGAAACGTCAAGCTCAGCTGCAGGAAGCAGATCTGATTCATTCGCAGAGCGAATGCAAAGTATAGATGAGGACGTGTCCAGTAGTTGCAACAGTAATCATTCCATACTTCCGCAAGCGCCCGTTCTTTCTAAAGAAGCAACCACCTTTGCCAACGGAATTGTTCAAGTGTCCGAAAAAGTCATTGCCGAATCAGATATGGTTGGTAGTCCTAAAGATATAGAAATGGATGAAGAACCATTGATTGATGAGGAGGAAAATGAAGGCGAAAATATGAGGTCGCGCCGAGACAGGTCGGACTCCCTATCAATGAGGTCTTGTGGATCTGGCTCCCAGTCAGAAAAGATCAAAGCACTTGATGATACGGCGTCCAAGGAGAAAAGTACTTTACCCAACCATGATTGCCTTGTGGATTCTGACACAAATGATTCGTTAATGAGTGAATTCTCTGAATTAGCTGCACAATTGTCAGACAAGACAGATGGAGTTAAGTTTAAAGAGGACTGTCTACGTTTTATCACAAACAAGATTTCTTCTAGCAGCGTAAGTTTATCCACACTTTCAAATATTAAAATATCATCATCACTATTGTAAGTGGCTTCAACTGAGTGGTTGCGTCGTTTTCAAATTTTACAGCAATTTTATTTTCTACCAATTTGATGACATGCTTCTTTTTTTTATTTGTAGATGTGGGCAATCCGCAAAGAACTTAAACGACTTAAAAAGGAAAAAGACTACTTTAAATTCGGCAAACTCACTCCATTGGCTGCAGGCCTCATGCATGATATATTCTGTCAGTCTTTGGAATGAAATTCAATCCTCCAAGCAACCCAACGAATGTACCATTACCATTGTTCATTGAAGTATTCAAAAGTAATGTGCGCGTCGGTTGAATGTAGTAGGATTGTGTTCCTTGTACAAGAATTACATGTCTAGTTTGATTATTGTGGTGCATATTATAACTTGGTGTTAATATGCAATGTTTTTTCAAAGTTTATTTTACTAGATAGATTGCTTAAACTTATTCAAGTATACTATTATATGATGTGCTAGTATCTTTGTATTTTATTCTCAAGTTAGCGTCATATTATCTCAACTATCATCATTTAGTTGATTACATATATTGCGAAAAGATTTTGATGTTGTCATCTTCATAAATGTATGTATAAGGTATGTATGCCTTAAATTGTTTCAATTAAAGCAATGTAATGAATTTTACAGTTTGTGAAGAAAGCTGTGTCACCACTTTGGTTTATCCGTAGTCGTTTTTAGTGTCTTTCACTTATATAAATTCTTTTGTTACTTTTGAAAATGATTTATATATACATATTATATATAATTCTATACAAATTAATTACAATGTAAATTACCTATGTACGTCATATATAACCATGTGAAATGCTATATGTGTTATTGTGTAATGTGTAACAATCACTCGAAAAGTAATAAATGTGCCTTTTTATTGACGTGCACTGTGCCCCAAATAAACAACAGTAATTATTATTATGTGCAGAAATTATTTTTGCTCATTTTAAATTGCATGAATGCCTATATGCATACGGAAATTCATGAGCAATTATTATGATTTCCTGTGCGCTAAAGTCTTTATTATTACCAGTTGCCACAACCGGTAATAATTTTTTTACCGTGATTGGTAACCACAAAAATAAATGAAAGTGTTCCCCAAATACGACATTGCCATTTCAGCTTAATCCAAATTTGTCAATAATCAATCCATCATCAGAATCATCATCCATCCATGAAATGCTCCTGAACCGACAGCATAACACGTAGACGCAGAGTACTCCAAATTGAACCAATTCTCTTTTCCTTGCTCAGCTCAGGTAGAAGAGCAGTAGTACTGAAAGAAAGGTGAAACAGATAATACAGACTTGACTAGAACCTCGTAGAACCCATTAATAAAAAACACTCTTTAAAAACTCGCTTCAGCAAAGCCAGGCCAATAAAAAAGTTACAAGAAACAGCTACCCTTTTCATACTGTAAAAGTGTAAAAACTACTCTGTTCATAGCACTCTCGAAGCCCATCAACATGTTTTTTGGGATGATGATGATGATGCTTTTTCCGTTTACATAAATGGTATATAAAAAGATGTTATATTGAGCGTGTGCACTGTGAGTATTTGTCAGCCGAGAGAGAGAACCGACTCTGCCGATGCCGATGATATGCCTGATGATAATAATGATGAGTTGTTTGTTGATGAGAAAAGCAGTGAAGATGAGATGATAATGGTCGTTTTTTTAACATGCTGAAGTGCAATTGATAGAAAGTCTCCAGAGTCTGGCCGATTCCAGGTGGAACGTTTTGAACTGGGTGGAAAGGTTGTAGTAACTTCTTTTTTTTGAGTGATCACTTTGAGGAAGTGTCGTACTGAGCCAAAGTGAAAAGTGTTGTGCTGTCTTTTGCAAAAAGTGCATATATGTGCATGAATGTGTGTGCACTGCATTGTGAAAGCAAGCAATTAGTTCTGGAAAGTTGCTGTGAATAAAGCTATTGTATAGGTAAGCAACTTGTTGAGAAATTTGTTTAGTGTTCACATTACTATAATGGCTATTCCTATTGGGTTGTGAACCTGTAATTTATGCTCAGGTCACACATTGTTGAGAAACAGTTTCCAGTGTATAGTCTAAAAACTGCTATTATATAACAGTTACTTAATATTTATGACGTTTGTTTGCAGGAAAACTGTCACGAGGTAATTTGGGGTCAAACACACAGAACATTGTTGTTATTGGATTGGGTCACTGGCTTTACGATTGGATTCAGTACTTGGTACACCATACCAAAAAAAGTATATTTCAAACATGGGTCTCTCCACGTCATCTGAACATGGTCCAAAGAGCTTATCTTTTCTTTTGGTAACATCGATGCTAATTAATGGATTTGTCATATCTGCGGATAACTTGACGCCAAGGGGTGTACCTCTTTCTCGTAAGTTTTTAACTTGATTTTTAAATTTACGGATGAAAGATACATTTAAGTACGGTACTAAATACAATGGATTCTAATACCATATTTTAGGTATTTACATGTTTCCAGTGAATTTACCAGATAAATTTTTGCTTTATGTGCAAGTACTAAATGGTCATGTAATGTTACATGTTACGTGGTGCTTTTTATATTCCTTTCTCTTTACGAATGGCTTTCACTTTACTCTCTCCATTACAGGGACCAGTGCCTGTGAGAGAGGAAGATTTTATTGCTTAAATGCTGGTCATATTTCTGCATACATTTTATCTAGTCGAGTAAACGACGGTGTCTGTGATTGTTGTGACGGAAGTGACGAAACTGGTACAAAATCCTGCCCAAATACATGTGAAGAAATGGGAAGAGCGGCGAGAGAAGAAGCTGAACGTCAAGCTAAACTTGCCAAAGAAGGATATCAAAAACGGGTAGAATTAGTAGCAAAGGGCAAATCATTCAGGAAAGAGAAGGAGGAAGAACGAACTCGGCTGGATGCAGAACGCCAAATTGCAGAGTCATTGAAAACTGAAAAGGAAAATTTAAAACAACAAGTAGAACAACCAGAAAAAGAAGCACTCGAAAAATACCGTCTCATACAGGAGGAGAAACGGAAGCAACAGGAAGAGGAAGAGAAAGCAAAAACGGAAAATGAGGCAGAAGCTCTTTTCAATTTACTCGACTCCAATGGGGATGACAAAATTACACTAGATGAAATCAAAGTTCGTCAGACATTTGACAAAAATAAGGATGGTGTTGTGGATGACTCGGAAGCAATGTTTTTCTTGAATATGAACGAAGAAATGTCCAAGGAAGATTTCCTTATAACTGGGTGGTTGCTAGTAAAACCATTCTTCATGATGGAGCAGGGAATGTTTAAGCCACCAGAATCAAGTGGTGGTCAAGTTGGAAATGAAGATTATGGAGATGATGCTGAAAATATAGGAGAACATCAGCCCGACTCAGAAGATACGGTTAAACCTGACATTCCAGGCATTTCGGATGTGCCAAACGAAGATGATGAGGAAGAAGAGGGCGAGGAAGAAGCGGATATTGACCAAGATACCCAAGTTGATAATTTGGCTGAAACTGATCCGAAATATGATGATGAAACGCAAGCCCTGATAGACCGTAAGAGCGGATATTAAAAACTTACAAGTTGATAACCATCTAGGTATTTTTTTTTCATTTCCAATTATTATTATCATTTATTTCGCAGAGGCAAATAAGGCCAGAGAAGAGTACAACGAGGCAGACAGAACGTTGAGAGAGTCTATTAGAAAGTTGGAGGAGATAAATGAATTGCTCAATTTAGACTTTGGTGATGACGATAGATTTGCCCCATTATATGGAGAATGTTTTGATTATGAAGACAAAGAGTATATCTACTCACTTTGCCCATTTAAATCCGTACGTACTACATAATAATATTTTGGATTTAGTGATATAATACTACATTAATAAACAAACGGTAAAATTTGCTCATTTTATTGATACCTATTGTATTCTTGTTTGAAACTTTACCTATCTTTAATATTACTTTTGACAAAGGCATCACAAAAGATACGTTCTGGTGGGGATGTAAGCTTAGGCAAATGGGGTGTTTGGAGTGGTCCAGATAATGACAAATTCTCCGCCATGTTATACGATCGGGGTCAGAGTTGTTGGAATGGTCCTCAGCGGTCTGCAAGGGTATGTTCTACTGACAAATTTTTGATCGAGTAGCCGTATAATTTGTGCTAGTATTATTTTCAAGGGTGATATTAATCTCTATGTTAATTTTTTTCTGCAGATTGATTTGCGATGTGGTTTGGAAAATCGTTTACTAAGCGTTTCAGAACCGTCGAGATGTGAATATCATTTCGATTTCGAATCACCTGCAAGTTGTCAAAAACCTGACACAAGTCAATCCCACGACGAGCTATAAACTATAGGCTGAGTATGTACCAAACGTTCATGTTTTTGTAAGAGTACATTTATTACTACTTATTAAACTGTACCGTTCCATCTTCTACTCCATTCTCCATTCTAGTGCATTGTCATTGTTATATATTTTTTGTGAAAAACGCAGTGCATAATAATCTGAAGTCTTGTGTGAACGTGAAATATTTCAATATATGGAAAATCTCAATGAATTGTGAATTTTCTTTTGAACTGTAAAAACTGGATAAAGGTAATAATAATGATGGATACACTTTGTGAAAGGATACAAGTTTTAATATTTGTAAGCTGTGTGGTACCAACTTTAAGAGTTTTTATTAGCAGTTATTATTACATGGCTTTGTGTACCTTGTGAAGTTTTGTTAAATACAGTTTAATTTTCAAAATATACTGTGATGTGATAATTCATTCAATTTGTCAGTACTCTTTAATTTATTAATGTAAAATAAATCTGAGTTATTAGACAAGAAAGAACAACTTGCTGTTCATTTTTAATGTTGAGCGTGTCGAAATGTTATACATAACACTGCTCTGTAGTTTTGAAAATTCATACGTTGTACTAGTAGTGGCGTTAGTTGAAAGAAAAATTTTTTTCAAAAGGTTTCAGTTTTGGAGACAAGTCGAACATTCTACTTGCGGCAAATGCCATGCGACTGTGTTGAATTTTGATTCCAAATCCACTAAGGATGACCCCCCAAGTCTTTGGAGTAATGATAGAAGGGGTTTTCCTGTAAATCAAAATGAAACTCTGAAAGAAATTGTACAATTCATGTACTTATGCATTCATATTTATCATGTATATTTACCAACGAATTTCTAATGGGCGAAAGTACAAGTATCCAAAAGTTGTAATAAAATTGTCCCAAAAGTTTATTTTATAGTCAAATAAACTGTGACACAATGCCATAGCATAATTGGATACAACATAGGCCATTTCGATGATTGGATCATAGTTCTGGATTTAAAACAAGATCTGGATTGATTTTGAGGTTGAAGTCCTCTAAACTACCTTTGCTATTGTAAGCTGATTTAATATTCTGTAACAGCAAAGACACATTTATTTGCAATATTGATATATATAATGCTGTAAGATTGCAGTAAATTTGCGATAAAAATCCACGTAGTAGGAAATTTGATAAGAAAAGAAATATGAGTTCAGAAACTATTTGTACCTTGGAGTACTGCTCTTTTGTCTTTGTCGCCTGTGACAAGCATTTGTTTAGTAAATATACCAACACCTTGTGGCTTTTCCAGCTTTTCAGACTTTCCGATTTCTCACCATTTTCTCTTTCTTTAGTCCACACTTCATTCAAGTGGTATATCGTAAACTCTCTTATTATCATTAAAAACTGGACATTGACAATGTCATTTGGTACTGTTGCAATCATAATATCAAAAGCAGTGTCAATTGGCCCAGTTTTCCAAATGTCTTCTTTTGCATCGGGCCATAGTATTTGCTCAGTACTTTCAAAATCATGCGTTAGCCGGATAGTGAGCAATCGAGCAATCAGAGCTGATTCTTCTTCGGAGAATTTCGTAGAATTCTCAGGTTATGTTGTAGCGACATTCCACAACACTGCGTGAAGTTCTTCCCATGCCAGCTTTAGTATATTATGCATGTCCCATTTTATTGGAATTAACATTTTATTTTTTTGTGAAATATTGTATAATTGTATTCGTCATCATTGAATTAAGTAAACCATTTAAAGAAAATCCTGCAGTTACCGTAAGTAGGTAAATTTACCTGTATTTTTAAGGGACTCGACTTTACCGCTTCCAAATTCCTTACAATCGACCAACTTAAAATTAGCCACAACGGGCACATCCTGTTCATCAGGGCAGTCGGGATAAACAGCATCCACACGAAAGTCTTCGTCTATCCGAGCCATGTCTGCTCCGTAGCAAATAGGAAGACCTTTAATTTGTCCACTTGGTTGTGGCCGAACACAAAGCAGCTTGCCACTGGAGCTAATTAATGACCAAGGTTTTTCTCCGATTACAACTAATGATCTTGTTTGCCAATCCCAATGTTGATCTAATTGTGCTAATCCCCTTCCTTTGACTTCAGTCTCGGATAGTGTGAACGCGAAGGATGCGAAATTGGAGTTTGAAAATAAGGTTATGCTGGAGTCGGATGTTACAACGGAATGGGTGAGGGACTGAATAGACTCTGGTGTACCCATCTATAAGTTTGAAAAAAACATTATTGCTACAAATTGCTCTAAAGGAAGAAAACAGAGCATGTCATCATTTCGCAATAGGTGATTTTGCTTCGTAGCCGTTGTGTGCATTGACAATTAAGAATTGAAATTTTATCTTTTAGTACACTAGATATTTACTTCAGATGTGTTTACACACTTGTCCTCTCCAGAGATTAAATGCACTGTTTCTTCGTCTGCTGCTTTATACATTGGATGTGGGTAGATCAACCAACTGTTTATAGAATTTTGATACAATTTTACTTGGAGTCAATAGGGATTTAATCTGATAAAATTATATAGTCTGATCTGAACAGTTCCTCTTACACTCCCGATATGCAAAGTAAATCTGGAGATACTTTCTCGTTCTCATTTTTTGCTGCTACTGAGAAAAGTCGATTTAGATTTAACCAGCCAAGTGGTCCTTCTCTGTAGGAAAGTTTGTAGCCTTCTTTATTAGATAATTCGTAAAACACCGCATTGATACTTGATGGCAAAATAGTTTCTGAACAAATTTTTGTAAAAAATTCGCAAGCAATTAAAATAACCCATCGTACTGAGCTGTACAGCAACATGATGATTGAAACGCATTAAAATAGTGCAATATAAAGCTTTAAAGTAAAATATTATTGAAAAGTGTAGAGTTGTAAATTTACTTGTAAAAACACTGCAGTTTTTCAAGTAGAAAGTGAGTCGACGTAGATTCGCATGGTTGTATTAATGAAATTGTATGACCTATTGTCAAGATTCCATGAATTTACTAAACGATTTTCATTTCATAAATGGACAATGATTTCATTTCATATTTTATGGGACACCTTTGTTTTAAATGTTGTAAAAGCTACTCTACTGTCAGTGCAGATAGAGTTAAGTAATATATGGAAAAAGTTTACCAGGTTTCATATTACCCCGTATTCAGTCGTATTTACACGTGACAACTTACGATCTCGCAAAGTTGCTCAAAGCTATGTCACAACTCGCACTCTTGCCGTTTTCCTCCGTCTGTGGGGGAAAATGAATTATTTTCCAAAAAAAAAAAGTCATGAACCGTACCTAGGAATATTGATAATGACGATGGTGCATAGTGGTACGTAGTAAATAACTTGCACCTAAATATGTTTTTACACATGCTGTTGCTACTCATTTTCAGATTTGCTTTATGCCTATCCCAGTCCTATACTTGGAATTCAGTTGCCAGCGGACCGTAATGTAACCTTCACCTTCTTATTGTTTCTCACTTTCTCTGCAATATGGGTCACACATACATAATTCACCAGTACGTTGTCCTTCCATGAATGCGTTCTAACAGTGACTTGATTTTCACATTCTTTTTCAGAAAACGTTTTGTTTCATTTTCGAATCTCTGGATATCGCTAGTTTTAATCTCACATACACGATTTTTATCCAGTATTCTGTATTGCTATATAGTTTAGTATTTACTGTTACCTTTGTGGATTTACAACACAAAATGTGAAGGCAGGACGATAGCAAAAATGACGTTTGATGTGTTGGCGGCAGATATTTTTTGTAGTATAAAATGAACAATCATCCTTTGCTTTCTGTAAGTAATTTTCATATTGGTTATGTTAACAGTATTTACAAAGGTAATATTTTCATACCTTTGATCATCTCTACTTTACATTTTGCGAGATGATAACATGATGATGGGAGCTATATTTTTGAACTTTTGTTTCGAGAACAACTCTATTGGATATAGTATGCAGTACCTAGCTATAAGTAAGTAGTTCTCCTGATCCACTTATATTTTCAAAGAACTTTTTACGCTTGGCATTTTAAAATAAATGGTGAGTAAAATTTAATTTTGGTTCTAGAGTCTAAAATTGGAACATGTAATGGGGAAACCATGAACATCACCGACACGAGAAGAACCTTCTGTAAGTTTTAGTTTCACTGAATCAACTGGATCTGTGCTTATCCCGAATCGATTTCCTATGCTTCAAGTGAAGTGCTACTATTTTTGTAGGCATCTTTTAGCTGATTCTCCAATCCAATCCAATTCATATAACGTTGAAATAAGTAATATAGGTATGTATTTTTCAATACATTAATTTGGTGCGTTACATTTAATAACAAATCTATATCTGAGTAACTGACAAATATACATACACCCAAAGTAAAACTTAACTAACATTTTAGCATTTGAACGTTACTATTTATTTGCGCAAAAGATGAAGCTGTGCATATCTAATCATTATATTGAGAGTGAGAGCACATTATCGTCTCCATCCACCGGTTGCGGTTGGCCGGGTAAGTTTGGGAACTTGTTGTTGGGGAACTTGAGAAAGTTGATGTTGCGGAACAGGGACGGCGAAGTAGGGGTAGGACTGATAAGGGTATACGTATTGATTCACTGGGTACTTATATTGCAACAGGGGATATTGATACTGTAATTGGAGATACTGCAACTGCATCTGCTGATACGGTTGTGGGTACAGGCCCTGACCTAGTGTATAGGCTCCGGTACTTGCCACCTGCGCGTTCGCATTGTTTACGCTATTTGAACTGCCCTTGTCTGAGGTGAAGTTCAGACCCAAGTTTTTTTTGTCATAGTTTTCATTGGACAGGGTTTGTGGACCCAATTCAGCACTAACGGCTCCTGTGACAAAAGACTGGGATTGTGCCCACTGGTGGAAGGTGTATTTCGATAGGGACCTAGTGCATCCACTAAAATTACAGCTTTTTAAAAAATAAATGAATAATTTTGTTTGATCTTTTCAAATATTCACCTACTTTACCTAAAGCTTTATCAATTTTATTGCGCTGTGCTGCAGCCTTGTTCAATGTATGCTGTTTTACCTGCCAATGTACAAGCAACAACTAACAAAAGTGTAAACTTGCTCATGATCTCAACCTTCGGGGCTAGGGGAGATTAAAACATTGGAGCCGATTTGTCAGAAATATGTTGGTTAATGGTTACTTCTCAGTGAAAATGGAACTGATGATGATTTAAGGACTTTGCTTTGCTTTTATAGTAAGGGTCCGTAATATCAGCGACATCACACAATGAGACCCAATCGATTTTTTTCCTCAAATTATTATCTAAACTCTGTAAAAGTTAAAAAGGTACTTTTAAAAAAGAAAAATATCTGTCTGTGCATACATGTATTTACTATCACAATCTGTTTTTCTCTTACTTTTACGTAGGTGTTTTCAAAAAGATTTAGACGATTTTATTACTGCCTCATTCTTACATGCATTAACGTACAAACTTCTGCTTTTCCACATAATAACCCTTAACCTTTACGCACTTTTCCACTGAAGTACAAGGGCGTTGATGCCTTCTGTGAAAAATGAGACGCCTTTGTGTGCAAGCTATGAATTTTCACTTTTTTCAGTCCGTCATCAGAATTATAGGCCTTGCCTAGCATGAAGTTTTTTAGTTTTTGAAACAGAAACAATAAGTAGTCACACGGGGCCAGGTAAGGGTTATAAGGCGGATGATGCAGCTCCAAAAACCCCAACTCTTGTACCTTCCCGTGTCGCTAAACAGA
>JAHZMZ010003253.1:0-11974 GCA_027743805.1 Lepidocyrtoides sp. E14 | reverse complement strand
AGTGCAGTGTAGACAGTGTAGTCATAATAATATGTAGAAAATTTAAAGCTGATATATAATTTTTAGAAATCAGAATACGCTGAGGAATAAATGCTCCCATCAGACAAGGTAGAGGAACAATAATGCATATTATGAAGAATTAACTTGGATGAAATGCATTCAAGGAAAATCGTGGCTACCAACAACACCGCAAAGCTATAGTACTGTACACCGCAAGCAAAAGAGTTAATGATATCTCTTACACGTTGCAACCACATGCAAACGCCTATCACTCGATTATCTGCTAAAACAAAGTATCCTTCATCCAGTGAAACACTTCATCACATCATCCCTCACTTAATTAATCCAATCTAAACGAAATGTATTATTTTCCTAACAGTCATCGTGCATCAAGCCAATAATATCTTCTCTTGATTTTTGTTTTCACCAAATTTTCTCCACTCCATCATCACCGCTGTCACTGCCACCACCAGTTGAAAATGCTCAATTTTGCTGTGAACCAACGTGACGCATCACTCATCCTTCATAAAGAAAAAAAATCGATGTTTTTTTTTTGCAAAAGTTATTAATACTCCTCTCCTTCAGTTTCATGCCCGAATAGTTCCTGAAAACTCGTTCATAAAAAACTCTACCCGTACTAATCAGCACGATTCATACTTGGCAAATATATGTAAATGGATACTTTTAGCGGTATCTAGCCATAAATACAATTTCTGCTGGTACCTGTGTCTTCAAGTATCACTTTCTTGATTATAAGCAAAAAAACAAGCAGAAAAAATCGCAATGCTACACAAAATTTTACGAATAACATTATTGCTTCATGACACGGTTTTTTTACAAACAGTAAACCTATATATTGCACACACACGTTGTTAGTATGCATAATGCACCCAGCATATTTTTTCCTCTAAATTACATGCACATACATTAGCCGAATTTTTCCTAGATACTGAATCCAACTAAAACCTCATATCATAATCGTCATCATTCCTTGTTTTTCTTCCTAGACATTGACTTTTATAATGCATTTAAATGTAAATGATACAACAGCTAGATTTAGCAATAAGATAACGTTAAAAAATATATATATCCCACACCTTGCCAAACTGCAGGTAGGTAAGAATAAAAAGTATACAATTGTAACACCGCTGTAGGCAGACACACATATTATGATGGTAATCCGATTCAAAGTACACACACACTACTAACTTTTTTCCACTTATTCATTCATTCATATCCAAGTTTTCTTCTAGCAGTCAGTTTTACAATCTTATAGCCAGTACAAAATCATTTTTTTTATTCACAGACAGATAGAGAAAATGTTTTCTTCTATTCACAATCACAATGCGAAAAATATTCATGTCATACAATTGTATGCTGATAAATATTCACATTCTTCAGCAGAAAAGGTACATCTCTTTAAAATGTCCCGTTACTTTACTGGGTAGTAAGTAAGTGTAGTGCGGTAATGATCATGACGGATGAGCCAAGAAGAAAAAGAGAAGAAAAAAATCGTGCAGTCATGCATCTCTCTTTTACTGCAGGCATGGGACGCGCATCATCATCATCATCATCACTATCATCATAATATGAGAATCACAGAAGGAGGAAAAATATACATTGTATCATTTCAAATTTTTGCAATACAAACCGTGAATATGAAATGCATGCTTACTTGCATAAAAAAAGTAAAGCTTATACATAGTTTCAAGTAGGTATTTACATACATTGAATGGTTGGTTGAGAATAGATAGATAAAACGCTGCAAGATTTTTAAATTGCAATTGAGGCCATGCCTGCCTAAAACTACAAGAACATTATTCATGGCACTTTTACAGCAGAGCTCATCGTAAAATCTCACTCGTCAGTTACAACATCATGCGTGTATATAAGCTCAAGTCAAGGAAAAAAGAATGAGTTTTTGGTCGGTAGGCGAAAGGGTGCAAAAATGCAAATTATCACCCCAGCAGTTCTATTCACAATAATGGTGTCTGAAGAAGATGGTATATATTGGGGGATGGATGGATGAGATGGGGTTGATGATGATAATAAATGATGAAAAATGATAAAGAAGCTTCATCTTCACATTCATGATTCAATGTAAATACTGTACACAAACTTATACCATGTAGGATTCGTTCTCTGCTGTTGTAATAATGCCATAAGGGATTATTATTGGCATTTACGACTTTGATGATGCTGATGGTCTGCCTAGTTTTAGCCTCTGTGTATGTGTATTTTATAAGGTTGTTGTTTGACGATGACTTTTATTGTCATGCTTGTCATGTTAGTTTACAGTACTGAGCAGCAACAGCAGCAGTAGTAGTAGTAGTGGAACTTTTAATGTGAAGGAATTTCTTCGTGTAATTATTGTACTCATTCATGGTTTATACCAGGCAATATTGTAGCATGGCGTTTATTTTCGATGACGATGATGATGATCATCTTGTCGATCTCGACTAGGTTCGTTCGGTGGTGGTAGTGGAAGAGAGCAAGGGTTTTACATTGCAAAAAAGAATTCAAAGTCATCTCTCGTAAAAAAATACCATCAGATCGTAACTAGTGTGGTGATGGGGATGATGCATGATCTTATTGCTAGAATGATGATATGATATAATAATAGGGCATGCAACAACATCATCCATGCATGCGTATATTTTTTTATGTTTCTATGAAATGATCTATAGCTAATAATACTATACTTATTTGACATATACGGAGTGTTTTATAGGATGATATTACTTGGACGATGATGATAATGATGATATGATGAACAATATGAAGCTGTCATGAGTCGTAATGACTTGTGATCTCTCTTGAGGTGGAGATGTTGTAGCTTCTGCTATGTTGCTGCTGCCAGTACTAATGAAACAATGCTCAAATAATAATAATAATACCACCACCAACAGCATCAAGTTCTTGTAGTAACTTCTTCATAGTTTATTTACAATTACAATGCAAAAATTTGTGACTGTTAAATATGATGACGGACTGACTTATGATATGTTGGTTGGTGGTGGTGGTGTGGTGGTTGTCGATGCCAGGCCAATGCAGCTTTTATGAGTTTTGGCTTGCCAAAGTAAAATATACATAATGAAAAATAACAGCAGAAAAGTTGATGTAAGTAAGATGCAAAGAGCGAGAGAGATGTGATGTGATTAGGTAGTATTATTTCAGTAATGAATTGGAATTTATGGGATTTACACATGGCCGCTCTTTGGAGAGTCATCTTCTCTACTACTAGAGGATTCTTCTTCTTGGGAGGGATTCACTACCTCTCTCTCTCTAACCGCCGCACCATACTGCATTGCTCATATTCTACTGATGCAAAATAGAAACATGCACTTATAATAACTTTTTCATAATATGTTTAAGTATATATATTAAGGCTTTATAGGGCTTTATTGTTAAAGATTAAATGGAGGGTGGAGTAGTCAAAGAAGAAAATGTAATATCCTTCCTTGATGTTATGCATACTTGCATTCTTCTTGTCTGCTTTGCATATCTAATATTTTCGTACTTCCTTCTTCTTCCTCGTATTCTTCTATTCTTCATCATCATCTCCTCCTGTTGTGAAACAGTTAAGATTTGACGGCAAGATAACGCTCTACTTACACTGGTTTTTGCTAGTATTAAGAAGATGATTCTGTTTGTTTAAGAAAAAACCTCATCATTTTTTGTGGTATGCAATTTATATACGATATTATCATATTATCATTCTTTTTTTTCGCTGGCTGACGAGAATCACTTAAGCTGACTCTCTATGTTAAAGGAAAAGTTTTCTGTATGCAAATTACTATTTATTTTTTCTTCTTCTTGATAGTTCCATTGTTTCGGAAGTTAACACGATATGTAATTGTATGCAGTAACACACTGTAGAAACGGGTAGTATAGTTTGTTTGTGGAATTTTTTAGATTCCAATTTCCAATTAAACGGGTAGCAAAAGTCACTAGGTTTCGAACTTGCAGTTGATACCCTGTGTGGCGCGGCGTTATATTATCATCATCATCATTGTCGAATCAAACACTGATCACAAATTATTAGGATGAGTTGTGCATGCAAAAATGTTCATTTTTTATTATATCTCTACCATGCATGCATGAATCATGTATAATCATCATTATAGTCCAATAAGCTTGTTACGACTCATCACGAAGTGCACATTAAAAATATTGATTTTTTGTGTGTGCGCAAGACAAAAAGGTTCACGACCTGGTGATACGCTTTGTTGTTGCTGTTTTTTCACGTTCAAGAAAGAAAAAGGGGGAAAAACAGAACAAATTCATTTTAACAAGATCATCGAGACGATGAAGAAGACAAACAACAATGTAAAATGTGTGCTGCATAAAATGATTAAAAATTAAAAGGAGTCTAAGGCGAATATATTGATTTATTTTACCTTTGGTGTAAAATATTTTTACGAGAAAAATAAGCATTAAAATTCAAAAGGTAAATAGAAGAAGAAGAAGGCGGAAGTAAGCATGATGATACGTATAATATGATACATAACTGAACTACTTGTGTAGGTATATATTATTATCAAAGTTTTTTATCCTTTTCGTGACTCTTAACTTTAGAATATGGAACAAAGATTTACCTATGCACAGACATTTACACAGAGAGCATCATTATTATCAGTAGACCATACGAGACCACCTGTATGCTACCTCCACACCTGTGCCGCATGCCATGTTATCTCATTAAGAAATGCAAAAGAAAATATATCATATCCAATGAACAACGTCGAGCCAATAACTGAATAGAACTGATAAAAAACATTAAATATTTTAATGATGAAACGATCTGATCCGCTGTGGTTCATTGGCTTAAATATTTTATTATTTTGTAATGCTCCACTAAAGATCAGGTATCAGGTCTAATTATTTAGAATGATTGTTCATTTACTTTACACGACAAAAAATTCTTCAAATGCTGTAAAAGTTTTATTAGCAATATGGATGCCAAAACAGATAACTGTATCTAGCAGGGAGTAAATGATTCTTATACAAAACGACTTTTTTTAAATATTCCATTTTCACAGCATTTTTTTCGTGTAGATGGGCTGTGTACTATTTCTTATATAGCTTGTCCTCCTCTACAAAATAATTATTACTTCCTTTATTCTGCCATCGAGTTTTTTGTTTTAGGAATGGTATAGAGAGACGTAATAATACGCAATACGTAACGCACCATGTCAAGCCATGCCAGAAAATAACATATTTGCCCACGCACTAACAGCATCACAAATGAGCCAACAGCCAGTGAAAATAATAATCTGTTTTACGCAGAGAATCAAGTCATTTTGGCTGTTGGACACAAAACAGAGCTGATGATGAGAAGCAGAATGAAAAGAAAGATGACGATGATTAGTAAGGACGTTGAAAAGCCAAACCATATTTTTGCGGTTTAGCCTTTTCATATCGGAGCATTGCAGTCTCTGAATTTGACTCGGCACTTCTAACTTTGCTTTGTAGAAAATGAGACCAGATCAGAAATCTTTGGCAATGGCACTGCTAACAAGAGAAGGGAGTAAAAAGGAAAATTTGTTCGTGTTTCTTTCTCTCTTGCTCTTATTTTTCTGACTATTGTCAGTCTTTTTATGTGACTGTAAGGTCCCTCCCCGCTCATTATAATGGAACAGAAAGGAACGCCACACGTCATGAAAAGTAAATTAGTAAACAAAATAGAAAAAGAATGAATGCTAAAAAGAAGGGCATAATGAACTGGTGAACTAAATATCCGTTTTCTTCAAGACGAAATCTGGTTCATAATTTCTGCGTACGTACAATATGCAAACATACATTAAATCTACGCAATGCAGATGTTATTCAAGAGGAAGTTTAAAAAAGAGAGTCATAATTAATCAGAGAGGTTGCGGTTTTTTGGCCGACTAGTGATTTTTCTGCAGCGAACAGGCAGCTATAAAAACTGAAAATATTTGAATTTAATGATGTTCAAAGAATTACGCGTTTAATCTTTTTGTTGCATTTTTTTCTTTCAACAGGAAAGCCAGATCCTCCAAAGTTCAATCCCAACGGTTTAAAGAATTTGGTAGACAGTGATGATCTCCAGTTTAATAAAACAGCCCAAATTATCTGTTTCTCTTCAAATGGCCAGCCCCAACCAAGATTCCAGTGGTTTATTGGTAAGTAATGAAATACTACATGTATCTTATTATTATTATATTTTTGCGGTTTTCTGTATTGGATATTTGATTCAATTTTCTGGCGTGTTTTATTTTCTCCCTTCGCAGATAACGAACCAATCAGTGAGGGACTAGCTCCAATCAATACAAAAACCGAAAATAAAATTGTTTACACATACCAGGAATTGAAGCACGAGTTCACGTGGAGAGAGAATGGCAAAAAGTTGCGCTGTGTGCTTGTACATGACGCTCTGACACAGAACGACGAGAACGAAGTCGATCTGACTATTGACATTGCATGTAAGAAAAAAGAAAAAGTTAATAATTCAGTCTATATCTTATTATGGAAAGAGAAAGTCAAAAGTGCATAATGCACTTTCTTTCGTGGCTTTTCCGTGCATTCATCTATCATCGAATTCCCACCCTGAAAATATTACACTGATCTCACTACCATTCCCTTCAGGCGCGTGAAAGTCATAAAAAGCTTGAGGCTTTCTTTACATCCGGTGGTATACAGTAGATGCTGATATCGCCGTGACTAGAATAAAATTATTATTATTTTACACCAAAGAAAAATATTTTTTCCTTTTATTTCAATGCCACCACCACCTCTCAACTTCAAACCAATCTGATTTGTAATTCATAACATGGCGTTTACACTTTCTCCGTGCACTTTGTAGAAAATAGTGTAACAACAAATAGTGCATCTATGTATCTGCGCACATACGGAGGGAATAAAGCGTAATAATCATAATAATAAAAAATACATCTATAAACTTGTTATTCTTATGTGTTTTTCCACCTTTCACATTTTATATAGTTCCTCCAAGATCAACCCGAGATGACGTTAATAAGCGCGTAAGCGTTCGAGCAGAAATCGGTACGGAGAAAGTGCTGTCAGTGAACGTGTCAGCAAATCCAAAGCCAGAACAGGTTGTGTGGACAATTGATGGGAAACCTCTCAGGGATGGGGACAGTACGGAAAAGTATGATGCTCAGAAGTTGGTAGAACTTGGGGTAAGTTTACACTCAAGGAAGAATATAATAATAATCTCTCCCCTCTTATTGTTTCCAACATCCAATTTGAATAATTTTACACTAGTCTACAAGCATTATTGGAATATTTAATGAACCACATATTTATTATTACTTGTCTCGCTATTCCCTCGTTTTTTTCATAGAATGGAGAGTATCAAGCAAATTTGAGGATAAAATCCGTAGAAGAGGAAGACATCAACAAACGCTACAATCTGAAAGTGGCAAACAACTTTGGAGAGGCCGTGTTTGATCTCAACATTGCATCAGAATCTACCGGTTCGGGTATTAACAAAATATCTGCTACTAACACGAACACACTGTCAATGTTGAATTCTTCAGTTTTTTTCTGTCCTTCTTTTTTTTTATTATACAAACGTTATATATCCCCCCACCATCCATCCAAAATTTCCTTTATTACTAGCACTGCGGTTTTCTCTAGAACTAACAAAAGTGAAATATAATATAGAGAAAAAACACTTTGTGTGCTTTTTTAAGAGTTCCTTACCAAAAACAATCCAACTTTTTACTTTCACTCTGGGATTAATGTTTGTTTTTTTATCTTGAAAAAGTTGTTTACTTTTTTCATATCTTTTTTTTTTGTTCTACCAATGCTTCAGCTTTGCTTCTGGGGAAAAATAAAAAATAAAATCTATGATCCGCACAGGGAAATATAATGTGGTGCGTGCGGTGAAAGTTTTTTTTGTAACAATATGTATTATTGACAATGTTACCATAATCATGATTTTCTATGTAGGTGGACTCAGTGCAGGTGGTATTGTACTTCTTATCCTTGGAATCGCCGCCCTCCTCATTATCATCGCCCTAGTCGTTGTCTACGCAAGAGCCCAAGGGTTGTTTTGCTTTAAAGGTGAGAGCCTCATGCCAGACTTCTTATGATTTGCCACTAGTTTTAAAAAATATTGTTTAGTATTGTATTCTTCCTCTTCTTATTAAGTATTTTTTTTATTATTTTTTTTATTTTGAAACAAAAAAAACTCTAGAAAAAATCAAAGAAAAATGAAAGCAGAAAATAGTATTTTTTTTCCAAATTTAGTTTGCCTTTAGCCAAAGATTTTTTTTTGAAGAGAGAAACAATAACAAACAGAGAATAG
This sequence comes from Lepidocyrtoides sp. E14, assembly GCA_027743805.1. Classification (NCBI taxonomy): domain Eukaryota; kingdom Metazoa; phylum Arthropoda; class Collembola; order Entomobryomorpha; family Entomobryidae; genus Lepidocyrtoides; species Lepidocyrtoides sp. E14. The sequence goes on along the minus strand of JAHZMZ010003253.1, from coordinate 3,678 downwards.
AATAGATAGTTAAATAAAAATTACAGTTTCTGAAGCATTTCATTTGTAGCTTTTCTCTTCTTCGAAGAATGTATATCAGCTCTACATTTTTCTCTGAAAGCTTTATACATTATTTGTTTTTCTTTATTCCTTTACACAAACCACTACTGCTCCTTATTTATGTATTATTGTTCTTTGTTTTTTATTGCTTCCTGTTTTTTCTTAGACCATTTTTATTTTCTTCCATGTTGTGTTGTGTTACTGTAAATGCGAAAAAGGTATAATAATCTTCTGTCCATTTTTATACCACGACAAAAACATTCAATTTCCTTTTCTCGGGTTTTCTCTTCAGTATTATTTTACCATTTTTCAAAGTCTATGAATCTAAAATATAAACAGTAAGTAAAAAATAATCTAGATTCTTTTGGTTCATGTCACGTGAAAACTACAAAAGTGTACACACTTTTTCAAATTTGAAATTAGTTTGTATAAATTATTCACTAGGACAACACGATAGCCCAGTAAAGCAGCATACATTTCCATTAGGATAATTACTTATAAAACAGTCAGGTAGACAGTAGGTCATTGTCATTTTATCAGTTAGCTTTAATCAACATGATTCCATCCATGAAATTCAGTCATTGTCACCAGACACCATATTATAGTTGTTATTAGTTACAAGAAAATTCGTTAATCAATATTACCGCTAGATAGGGAACTGTGCAGTGACTACGTTCACTCAATTTTAAAGCCTTTTTTCAATGAGAGCTCTAATCCACTTTTTCAAATATTCCTCTGTCTGATAAGTCTATAAATCCTACAACTTGTAAAACACGGAAATATCAGCAAGACAAAAAAAATAAAACAATTCAATCAATCTATTGCGCTTACTCGTTACTCTTCTCTTAAAATTAGCTACAAAATACTATAAAGCCTAAATATTTTTACTATGGTAAACTTTAATTCAGTTCAAATCGCTAGCCAGCCAGCACCACTGCTACAACATTTTCACGTTTTTGACATTTCGCTGTGTGAAACGTTCATTGTTCCCACAATTTTAAGCGCCTTATCATCACTATTAGCTTACTACTAATTTATATTACTTAACGAAAGCCATCATTGGACAATTAATTGATACCGCCTTACTAAAATAAAGTTTTTTTGTGTCGTTACTGTAAATACGAGCATTGTGCTATCAGCGCTTGCATTATGAACTATGAATGAATTTGATTAACTGACTTTATACCTTTTTGATGAAGCAAGTGCTAAATTACTCCCGAAATTTTATAAATGAAACTTTAGGTTATTTTAAAAAGCTACATTAATTTAAAGAAAAAGATACTTCGCATAAGAGCTGAAGGTTTTGTCGTACCTCTTTGCATTTCATAGTAATGATACTTTTGCAGAATAAATTAATAATCTTACTGAAAGCTACCATACAAATTTCTTTAAAAGTAAAAATCATTATATAGGTTGCGGGTGTAGTGTAGCTCATTAACTCATACATATAAATAAACATGCAACACTGCCACAGATTGTCTTTATGTAATACATTCAAACAATAATATGTTGTTTGTGTGGCTAATGAAATGGCTTTCTAATGCGAGTATTAAATAACATATTTCAAGCCGTAATTGACTGGAAAGGCTTTTGATGTGGGAGTTAGTGTAGTTGTGAATGTTTTTAACGAACCGAATTTGCCGACATATTTCTGGAGAGTCAGTAAAACAGCCTTTCCAATTAAATCTTAAAGTTAATCATTTTAAGGTTAGCTAATTAATTATGCATCATCATCGATTCTGTACAAACAGTGCTATTATTTCCTTCTACTGGAAATGTGTACATATATTCATCGCGAGGGTAGTTAGTGGAATAATTTTAAATAGGATGTTCATAATTGCTGGTCAATATTTGCATATTAAATACCTGGTATTTGTTAATTGTAAAGCTGTAAAAGTTGTAAAAACGTACAGTAGTTATTTATAGTTTTTTTTTGTAGGGAAGTTCTGGGTGGTAATTTAGATGGGCTTGTATAAAATATTTTGAATGTTGTGTTGTCGTTAGTACAAAATTCGTACGTGTTCATAAAACACACGCACGTAAATAAGTAGTTAGAATGTTTAGGTTTGATGGATGAAACAGGAATTGAATGAATGAATCAATGACAAGTTTGTCTTTTCAATTTAAGTAATGAAAAATGCATGCTGAATAATAAGTTAGTGAGATGTAGCAAAAAAATGCTCAATAAACATTACTATTCAAGGGATCTCTTGTTACAAGATCAATCAAACAAACAATGAAAAATATTATAGCTTACATAATTTTAATCTTCGTTGACCGTAGAACAAAAAAAAAGTAATTGGCCCCGCTTGAATGCATGTTGACCAAAGATTGCCTGAATTTTTAGTTGTTTTTTAAAAATTTATTTATTTAAAATATGCATAGAGAAATTTATTAACATTAGTTTAGAAATACTTTAAAATCTCTGACAAATTTCATGCCAGTTCGGTACAAAGGATTACGTTCAAAACATTGTGCAAAATCTGAAGCAACTCATATTTTTTATTTTATTTTTTTACAATTAATATTAGAGATCCCATTTTATTTTGACTTGCATAAAAATTAAATTAATTACATTACTATTACTTGACATTTTATTACAGTAGACGAAAAAATATTAATTATTGAATGTCTAATAATGATGATAATAAATTCTTTAAAATTTATTCGTTAAATACTCGTTGAAAATTCATTTCAATCTCAAACAAGTGGGATGATGAGTGGGTGTTGAGAGTTGGGCTGGGCGTCTTGTCCTGCTGGAGAGAAAATTGGTGGGGTGAGAAATTTTGCTTATAATGTATTTTCCAACAATCTCTTGAAACAATGCACAACAGCCGCACAAAAGCAGCCGAAACAATTAAAAAAACCAATCGAAAATATCTTTTCTAATTCAGTCTGTTCAAAGTTATCTAAAAAGTAATTGAGAAAAACTCGCCATAAATAAATTACTTATTTTCAAAAATTCTATAAAACTATTAATAACAAGGGAAATTTTTCAAAATTTCAATGTAAAATATTCTAAAATATGGGAAATTAATTACTTAAATTAAATAATTATACAGCAACCTTTGGTCAATACAGTTCAAGGCTTGAACTTCAAGCTGATGAAAAAATCGGCAAAAACAATAATGTCATGAAACTATACAAATCAGTTAAAACCGAGATAAAACTGCTTCAATAATTACTCATTATTAAACGAAAGTAACCGTCTTCTTGTGCTACTATAAAACTAACAAACCGTCTTTATATATGTGTCATGATATATATTGTTATTATAATATAATATTTACCTATGTAACTTGTATAATTCTTCAAACCCCAAGTCTTTATACTTATTTGTATTGTACAAAAAATTTAACTATTTAATTGTTGATTTTTAAAACAAAAAAAGAGCTTCTCAAAACTGTATGTACAATCAATCTTTCCGTATAATCGACAAAAAAATAATGATAATACTTTATTATATTTTACGAGTTTTCTCAATTGCTTCTTCGCCAACTGAAAAAAAATCACAAACAAAAATATGACTGAAAATGAAATGAGATTTTTTTGCATTGTTTTTTTTTTGGTTTCGTTGTGTGCATTGTTACAGGGCGTGGCGAGGACTCTCACTCAACCGCCCAGATTGATGGAAAAAAT
>JAHZMZ010003252.1:0-18134 GCA_027743805.1 Lepidocyrtoides sp. E14 | reverse complement strand
ATAGCCAAAATTAAGTTGACAAGGTAGAATGATCCCAGAAATATGATAACAATGAAAAATAGCATGTGCCATGGACCTGAGACCCTAAGAATCTACATGAAATACAGAAAAGAAACCGAAAATCCTTAGAAATCAATAGCCCCGAATTCCGACAAGTGGCGTTTCTCTCGTTATCACAAAATACTGCACGCAACTCTGTCAGGAAAGGAAGAAGTGCTTGACGTTTGTCGATATGTATAACTCACCTGTTGATAGAGACCCTCCCAGAAATCTTGTGTCATAAGACGGAACGCGGAAAGCAGAGCCCAACCAAAGGAATCGAATGATGTATAGTCATAGTTGGGATTCTTTCCAAAGCCTTGCAGACAAGTGTGGTTTTCCGGGCATCCACTGGAAAGGACAAATTTGTAATAAAAGATTCCATAAAGAGATCTTAAAAAATGACTCTCATGAAATCTTTTGTGATTTACCCAGCTCCTGATGAGTTTCCACATAAGGTGAAACCCTTCTCTGGATCAATAGAATGCCAATTTGTATCGTTCGACACGTGTAAATGCCAGGTTTCATCGGTAAGCATGATTTACGAAAAAATTACGTATGTAGCAGACATGACATTTCCAGTAGTATATTTTACACTATTATGCGTGCGCCATATTGTATTGGATTCTCTTTACCTGGCACAATAGCCACAGTTTTCAGAGCTCTTAGCACACGAAACGTTCTCAAAGCTGCCAAGTTTCCCAAATTTATGCCCATTGTCACAAACCTAAGCATTTAAAAGGTAATTCATATTTGCCTTAATCATCCTTCATTATTTTGTTTGAGTAGCAGTATTCGTATATTACGCTAGCAGGATAACCACGAAATCCAGCCAGTTCCACCAATCACGTAAGTAGGTGAATCGTTCTAGTATGAAACCTCTAGCCATAACTTTCACCGCAGACTCAAACACGTAGATAGCCGTGAACAAAACCCTACAAAGGAAGTAAGCTCGGTATATAGCGAGTAGCATCTCGTGTGCATATTATGATACAAAAAAATAAGTAAACAAAAATGAGGAATGATTAATCATTATTATTACTCTGTTGACTCTGTGACAGGACTGGAAGGCATGATCATAACCATACAATTTGATAAAATTGTTGAAATAATGCATAGCGTGAACAGTGAATGCGTTAGAATTCCTATCGCGGTTCTTCTAATAGGGTTCCATGGACTAAGTAGCCATACAGCTTTGGTGGCACTGAACCGGAAAATGTCCTTTTTCTTGCTGACTATCACAAAGGTCTATTTATTAGCATCCATAAAAATAGAAAATTTTGTACTTTAAGGACAGAAACTGGATGTATTGATGCTTTAAGTGCACTTTTATCATTCATATTTAGTATTTCATGTCTAATTACAGCAATGTTTTGATAGTATGGGTCAAAGTCCTCGAGAGGAGTTCCTGCCAGATCAGTATCAAATGCGGCTGACATTCTGATAGGAAGAGGCATTCCTTGCTCCAGATACTGATCAGGACCGTGTCCATCTTCATCATCGTCATCATCATATCTTGGTTGTTTCTTTAGGATTATGCATATTAAAATGGCTTTTAACGGCTAACAAACTCAATTAATTATTATAACAGAAATGAAGTTGCATGCTCAAGTTAGTCATTCACAAAAAAATGTTAAACGTTCCAGTGTACTTTTCAAAATGAGTAAAAAAATTGTATGAGCACAAGAAATTCCACACCGACGTATATAGGCATGTAGGTATTCAAGTTCCTAAACATGGTAATACAGAGATACGGGGTGGATTGCGACGTATTAAACTACCTATTATGTATATCATGCCATGAGCAAAATAAATTTTCCTTCAGATGAAAAGGTAATTATGCTGCTGTCATGCATGGGAATAATTCTGGTAATACCTACCCAAGTAAATGCTTTCATTCGCTCGCTGCATTTCATATGAAAAGAAACACGCTTATATACGTTTCATTGGTGTCTCAGTTTTCTCCATTACTACACAGTACTCATCCGTCTCTGTTCGTGTGAAATGGACAAAAAACTAAAACGTGTTGACCGAGACCATTTTTCATCAATTGTACTGTGACGCAGGTGTATTTTTCTGCATGCAACGAGCTCTTGTGAAAAATGAATAATCTGTTACATTGTCAATGAGTGTTGAGTGGGTCAAGTCAAATGTGTGACATACTAAAGTCAAAGTGTGTCATCAATGGAAATGCAAGCATTTTTATTTGTTCTGAAGGGCTCGGTTTGTTGTTGTTGTAATGCTTCCCATGTAACCTTTGAACTATTCAATGATTAATGGAATATCCACAAATTCTGAGATTGATAGATTAGTTTACTGGGTTATATTTAGGATGCAATATAGTTAAAAAATAAAAACTTGATTAAATCTTGCAATAAAGCGTTACTGAAAAAGCTATTATTAATAAGGTCTGTATATTGTTAATTAATTATGTAAAAATTGAAGAACTAGCCGTTTGAACATGTCTGAAATAGTACTCTGGTAAATTAACTAATTGAATCTAGAATTAAACAGTGGATGTATAAAAACATGAATAAATGAACGAATGACAAATCGCTGCTATATTTCACTGCTACAAATATGTACACTTTGAACTATGTTTCTACATACGATTTCATATTATGCAATTGCAGCTGTAATTATGCATTGTTAAGTATACATAATAAAGTATGAAATAAAATGTGCCAAGTAAATAGCAAAAAATGTTCGTACCCCGTCCTCCGCTCGTTTTTTTTCCAATTCCTTCTGCTTGGCGTATTCCTCCGCAATACGACCCTCGATTGTTACAAGGGACTCCCTCGTAAATGGTCTAAATATGGGCCGATCTTCAGCTTTATCCATTCTGAAGTTGTCGCCACTACACTTTGCGAATATATTCAAGTGACTACTTTAGCATGATGAAAACACTCCTTAAGGGAGTCTCCGACTCACGTGACTTAAACGTTAAATCTCCATTACGCCAACCTACTTCAACTTCACTTTGACACTTTCCAATTTAAAATGTTGAAAACTCTCTCCAACCGATATGATAAGCTTAGCCGCGGTATTAGAAACTTCTTGAAAAGGTAGAAGAAGCAAGCAGAAGATCCATTTTATCGAAAGCAACACGAATCAAAAGCAATGAAGTGCTCCTTTACTCAAGTTAAAAACCTACATTTTCTCCGTTTACGGTATTCACTAAAATAGACACGTCTTGCTCTTTTGTGCTACATAGAAAACCTGTTCAGTAATGCCACGGCATTCGTTTCCCGCTGTATACTGTAAGCATGAAAATAGTAACGGATATTATACAATCTGAAACAACAGTAGTAGTATATAGTTGGAGAAAACTAGCTATTATTTCTGCTGTCTCTTTTCATTAATTTTTTATTTGCTTGCTCCTTTTACTTTTTTTAGGATATTATATTGCAAACTTTATGTCAAGTGTATGTATTATAAGCTAGAATAAGAATATTAGGGCTAAAGTGGGCGTGCATAACACCCCAGCTCAATAACATCAATCCACAAAAAAGGCAATAATATTATATGTTGTATTAAGTTACGTAAACAAAGTAAACCTTAATTTTCCTTCATTTGATAGCCATGTGGTAACGTTATTGTCAGAACGGACAATGGATGGATGAGCTGAGAATTTTGTGAAAATAAGCAGTAGCAGCGAGCCAATAAACACACAAGACTTTCCCCAGATAAATTGACAAAGCCCTTTGTATTTTTTTTTCATGTGGCTTGGTAAATGTAATGTCAAATGAACTACCTGATGAGTCTCTTTCTTTCTTTCTTTCTCTACTCGGAAGGAAACTATATTATGCTCTGGTTTTGGTCTGACAATGCAGTGGTTGGAATGATAGTGGCTGCTTGAGCTTGTCAAGAGTATGCCTCTACTGGCTTACACTTTTCCCTTGCTAAGCACTGCCAAAACCTGTGTCGATATGTGCACTATGGAAGTTTATGTCTGGATAATATATATGCTATAATCATCATCTTGTTCACATGTGTGCTTAAAAATAATGTAATGGGTGCTCTTTTATGCCCCCTACATGACTCCAAGAGAATGTGAATTATTATTGTGTTTGGGAAATGGATTAGTGAGAGACAGAAGCGGAAAGAGAGGGGTGATTTCGTTGCGCAAATGAAAAGAGACGAATCCCCTCGACTGTTGCTCACTCTGCAGTTAAAACTGTATAATGTTATAGAGAATTGAATAGCAGGATATTAAGCGGAGAAGATTATTCTACGTTTATTTTTCTACGCTGCAAGTATCGTATATACGTCAGATTCATGGTGTAATATCCGTATTTTCTTTGGGCGATTGTGTCTGGTATATCCCATCTTGTCATATGCCGATAGTTGCTTTCTCCTACTTTTACCCTGTCGCAATGTTTTTCAGATGGTTGTTGACACTGCATTTTCGACAAAGTTTAAATGATCGACTACATATATTTTGCTTTCTTCATGTATGATACTTGAGCACATTGGGTTTTCTAGAGATTATCCAAAAAATAATATGTAATTTTAATCCAACATACATACATGAATATATGGGAACTTTGAAGAAGTATAATTTGACAAAACAACTCCCACAGCGAGCTTTTTACAAAATCTCGATAGGAAAAATATTAAATGAAATAAATGTGAGTCACTTCGAAGAATTTTACTGCTATTACAAAACGTGTGCTGTTTTTGTCTGCGATATGCTCTATTTATTTAAACATGAAGCTACAAGGTTGAGACGAGAGGCGTGTACACAGTTAAGTTTTATATGCGCACATAGTGCTTGCTGGCTGGCATAAATGAACCAGGTCTAAGGATAACCGGCTCTCTGCTTTCTCTGTCCAGCAATGTACATATTTAGCACAGACATCAATACTGTTAAGACTAGTATACATATCCTTCACCGATTTTCCTGCTTTTTTGAAAGTCGACAAGACATATGAAATGTGCTCACTACTCACAATTTAAATGTGTGTGAAGTAGTTGTTGTTTATTAGGTGGTAGTAGTAGTGCGATACTGGTTGGTAGGCAGAAGGAAAGAAGACTAGCTTCATGATGATATTAACTCGCTCGCTCGTGTGTCTAATACGTATGCATTGGTTCTGCATACTCGAATGATGATGAGACCTTACATACCGGTATTGATTTTCTTTGTCACAGCATTTTGCTGTTTTGTATAATGGAGTGGACGCACACAAGTTCAAATCATGTACATCTCTACGCTAATATTATTATTAAAGCTCCGCTCCCAAACAGCAAACACCATTATGTGGAAGCAGCCAGCAAGGCGAAGGAAATACGTTTTAAGAAGCAGCAGATTTTGTCACAATAACATTTTGTTTTACCCGATGACGGGTACGCACGTACATAAAATAATTCCACATGGAAAACGGTAGTTAACAGTCGAGTAAGAGAGTACCAAAAATGATGAAGAAAAAAGCACATCAAACTAATGTGAAAGTACGTCGCTGTAATTATGTCTTCCTCCATCAAACATAGCATAATATATTTGCGTTTCTTCATGCTATGTTAAACAGTCAATATAAAAATCCGCTTCAGAAGTCTGTATATATGATACAACGTTGTTGTAAAAATGCGAGTGAATACGAGGGTAAATCAGTTCAATTGTTTCAGATTTTCACCGGCGGCGATTTCTCGACTGATGGCAATTTTTACGTATTGATCTGTATATCAGTCAAAAGAGGATTTTATCCAAAACTTTGAGCAGATCTACCCTCGTACCAACCAAAAAATATGATTTTTTGGAAGGGAATAGGATATAAAACACGAATAAGTATGTATTTGGTCATTGGTATAATTTCCAGTTGTCAATACAGGCACACACACACTATAAATCATAGTACATATTATACTTCATACGACAGTAATAATGGCTAAGAAACAATGTCGTACGATTAACATGAGCCGGTCAATATGTGGAATGAACAAATGTTTTCTAATTCATTTGAAAAAGGAAACATTACCGTAACATGTTCACGGATAAGCGAGAATAATATAAGTAAAAAGCTATGACAGAAAGTAGAGCTCCAAATATTTATGCTGACTGCACAATAGTAACCTTATAGCAAAAACTACGAGGTTACTTTAAATATTCATGGACTTTGCTCCCTAACTGATACAAATACATGGAAAAATTGATTGGTGCTGCCAAGTAAACAATACAAACAGCTTAGACTAACGTTTGTACAAAATGTTGGTCATCGTGCGTGCGCAAAATTGAGAACATGGCTGCATTACAGAATTTTTAAATAACTGAACTGTTAATCGTTACACAGTGTCATTATGAAATCATGACTCGCGGCAGCTGGTTCATATGCTTATAGATATTTGCAGCTTACTCAATGCAATAGTTTATGTGTAGCAGCTTGGATTTCAGACCTATGGAGGAAGTGAATTGATGGTATTTCCATCAAGCAAACAGCGTCCTATTGCCCCACCAGTAATTAACGCAGCTTATGCAAAATGAAACTGAATGTCAGCACCTTGAAACCTTTTAGGCTTGGGACCTTCATTTTTATAAGGAAACATTCTTCCTCCCCACTGTTCAGCTCTATTTGCTCCAAAGCTTAGCTTGTGAACATTTGAAATTTCTTTGTAGGCATTTTATACTACTGCAATATTGGTAGTGTGAGTGATTGTACATACCTACTTACTTAATTACATATTTCCGGCTGTTTCTAATGATTTTGGAGCCATTAATTACATACACGCAGGTTGAATTTATAATGAGTTACTAAGAGTGAAAATGGCTTCAAAAATAAATATGTGCAGATCCAAACTATGGTGGCCGTTACCTTCCGTAATATTTAAAAAGATAACTCGTTCCTGTCTCTGAAGTAGAAAATGCATGCCAATTTGCTCCAAATATCTACATACATGGGACGGTGGAACAGACATACTATGTGTTTTTTCTAAATGCTCAGTAATTTCTGAATTCACGTTTGGTAGATCGACGGGATTCTCCCTTGACTCCATCTGTTTTACAAAATTACAATTTTTTTTCCGTGTGAAAGAAATCCATGCCTACCCATGTAACATTGCCGAATAATGCAAAAGCAATTTTTGTATCAGAACTGTGCAACTGTATTTGTATGTCTGCAAAATTATTTGTTGCATTATTTGCTCCATAACTTTCATACATAAATATTACTTTGATAAGAAAGAGTGCATAATACTCATAGGTAATACTTAATTAAAATGAATCGACTAAATGCAATTTTTCACTGTTATCCACTGTTATTTTCAATTTGATAGAAAAAGATTTTTGCAATGAAACAAGGTAACAGCGATAATTGGATATACTTAATGTTTATGTTTTAAAATGATGACATTCTTTTTTACACTGAAAATTGAAATATTATGTACTAAATCTTCCGACTTAAAGAACTAGCGACAAGATGATAATAAATATACATCTAGTTTTTTTTACCATACCATAAGGGAGATTTTAATATACGTCAGTACTACTAAGTTTCTTTTAACAAGTAAAATTGTATTGAGAATTGAGATGAAGCGGAGTTCGTGGATGCCAATAGTCATTAGGAGAAAATATCAGTTGAAACGGTGATGATGGTTGTTTCTTTCTGTATAGAGTTGAAACTGGGTAGCAATTTCAAATTTCATTTAGTAAACTAACATTATATACATAATATGCAAGCCTATGTTTTTACTCGGAGCGTTTCAACGAAAAAGCTTATAATTTTAGGAAAGCACATTTAACAAACTCAACCACTAAAAATGATAACCTACATTTTGTTTGTCTCATATTTGAACCGTTGGTGCTTGGGTTTAGTATCCGTATTACAATTGCATAAGGTTGATTAATTATTAAAGTGTTCAAAAGAAGGACCGACAAGGTTATAAAAATGACTGCTATTCCATATTTATTCGTGGGGTATTCTATAAAGACTTTTTACTCCGGGGTCAGAATATTTTCCTTTTTCATATATCACCACTTTCTTTTCGCAGCTACATTAATAGGTGCTACACACGTGGAGAACAATTTAAACTCAGTAGGAGCTTCTATTAAATATTCAGTCAGAGATCCCATTTCATCCACGTACCTGTTGATTTTTGACATACTTTCCGCGTAAAAGTTCGTCCTCCTCCACGTGCGTAATATATGATGATGTTAAGTGTTTTTGATCGCTGCAGCATGGATGATACGCACAAATGCGAAAGCATTTTTCCTTCCTTGTTCCAGATGGGACACGCACAATGAAAACCGTTCACGAACAACTCATTCCCAGTAGTGTCCTTCCAGAAAAGGTGCGTGAGTTTTTTCACTCACGCCCATAAATAATAGGATGTAGTCATTTACCCATCTTTGTTCTGGAAGCATTTAAGTTATATATGGTTTGAAGTATCACTGTTTAGCAATTAATTTATTTTAATGTAGAAAAGTACAAATTTATCCAAAACCCCTTTATACAACACCAATATGATTAATACGTGAGACCAAATTTACCAAGTTTCCATTGCAAACGCAATGACAGTTTCTCCAGAGATAAAATATTCCAAGCCAGTAGACTTGTCAATTACCATATTTGAAGATAATCCGGTAAAATCAAAGGTTTCTGAATTAGGTGCCCTCAGTTATCTTTTGTGCATAGGAACCCGTCTAAAACTTTTCCCCTTTGACTGGGATTACCATGAGCATCGTGTAAGAGTTAGTTGCATTTCAGGAAAAACCTATTTTTTCACCAACTTGGCCATTGTTTTTGGCTATGCCAGTTTCAAATTTTATCTCTCATTACGTAAAGAATTGTTAGAAGGTCCCAACAAGATTCATTCGGTGGTAGAGTGCTTATTCTTTGTTCTCTTTGCTTTATCCGTGCTCCTATGCTTCAACAATATTTATCACGCTGAAGACATCGTGGCTTTTATGAACACGTACCTGTGGCGAGTTAGAGTGGAAATAGGTATGACGTATTGTTAATATTATGCTGGTATTTATAATTTGTATATTAAAATATGCATGCATGATTCCAAGTATAAACACTGTCATACCATAACACAATTTAATATTTTAATAAAGCTCATGATTTTGATACTCAAAACACAATCAATTCGCTTGAGACATTCTGGAAAGGATACCTGTTAACGCTCCACATCATCGTTTTAGCAGTTCCTTTGTTCATCAAGGGCAAAGAAGCTCCCGTCAGTTTGTACATGAACCTTGAAACTGAAACTTCTACAAACCATGAGATGTTGCAAGTTTTCTTCCTTGGTATGGATCTATATGCACTATACACATTTCTCATAATCATGGGATTCTACACATATTTCATCGTTGATTGCACAATTGTGGTTGAGAAGTTGTCACAAAGCATGAGGTAAGACAGAGAGAGAGAGAGAGAGAGAGTAACAAAATACAATTTGTGAAACTTAATTATTCTATTTTTTATACATTGATTTCTAAAATCATACACCTATGGTGCTGTTGTAGATGCAGAATCAACAAAATAGCATGCCTGTCCGCATCAGTGAAAAGAATTGAGGAGCTGAAATTTGTACAAAAGTGCTGTAACGAAATTCATATTGTCACATCCTCATACAAAGCTATTATGGAGTCCTTGGTTCTACCTGTTCTTCTATCTGTCACAACAATGATATCATCTTTGGGTCTCTTCACCGTAATTAAGTTTTATGGGGAGTTGGGCATCATATTTTCAATGATCTTGTCATTAGCAGAAACATTTTGTATCAGCTTGACATCTCTCGGTCTGTGCAAAGTAAGTAGAATGTGTAACTCGAATGAAGTGATTCAGCGTGAGTTGTGCCAACTCATACCAACAAAAGTGCGAAAGGAGCAGCGTATTATGATGGCATCTATTCAGCCTCTACGACTTCGTATAGGATCCTTTTTTCTAGTATCCAGACAGACTGCCACAGATTTTCTGGAAACACTTTGTTCGTGGTTGACCACATTGCTACTAACCTATGGCTGTGAATACAATCAAGGCCCGTGCTAGTACTCTTTGTCAGATCTCATCAAAATAAAATATTACGGGTTTATTATTATTAGTTGCAGTTTATTTAGTAAATAATTATGGATACAAATACAAAAATGTAATATTTTACGGCATATGTCCACTTAAAAAATTATCGTAATAGTTAAATTATAAAAGTAACAATTGAAAATGGGCTGGCTCCCAGTTGAAAATTGCAGTTGATGCTACCTCAATAAACTTTATTAACTTTAATACCTGTATCATGCGTTTCTATCTACCAATGTACATAGGGCAGTTGTAAGTGAGAAGCATAAAACGTTTTGAGTGTCATGATTTTTTTTCATGAGAATATTGCTTCATGTTATAATATTCACTTGCATCTTATAAACCGCTAATACTAATAAGCTGACTCTACGAAGCCAAGTGCTTACATAATTACATCAATACGAAAAAAATACTGTAATGTTGATAAAACAAGATCTTTTCTATAAAAATCCATTGGTAATTGGCACTTTGGCCTGATATTCGAAAAACGGGATAAACCAAATCTCGTCATCACTACTTTGGCACCGGTAGGGATTCATTATGTATTTCAATAACATGCATAACATCTGCATGATAAGAAACTTGAACATTTTCTTCTTGAAGTAAAAACACAGGAAACTGATTGGGGTAAGATAAACATTGTTGTTGCATTATATTGCTGTATTGTAAAGAGCAATTTGCATCGAAATTGCAATAAATTCTCTTTCATGTAATAGTTTAATGTTTACATTCACACAGTAGATTTATCCTTTGTCATCTTTTACCATCCAATTCGCGAATGTCGTAATACCAGACGATGTAAATATGTGTGAAGAACTGATTTAGTTTTTAGTGAGGTGCATCTGTCAATATTTTAAACCCTGTAATGCGTATGCGTAAGCGAACTCCACTTTTATCCGTAGAGTACTCTCAACGAATTTTCTACTCCTTGTAAGCTGCTCGCGTGTAATAGTTTAGTGTTTACATTCACACAGTAGATTTATCCTCTGTCATCTTTACCATCAAATTCGCGAATGTCACAATACCAGACGATGTAAATATGTGTGAAGAACTGATTTAGTTTTTAGTGAGGTGCATCCGTCAATATTTTAAACCCTGTAATGTGTATGCGTAAGCGAACTCCACTTTTATCCGTAGAGTACTCTCAACGAATTTTCTACTCCTTGTAAGCTGCTCGCGTCCAGTTGCTTTACGGATACCTTGAATCCCGTTGGAGGAAGCAAAGGTGCCTTTCCACTCCTGAAAACTGTAACTATTGCCATTGATTTAGCCAACAGAGACATTGGACGAGCATTTGCCTATGTGTTAGGAAAAAAATGTTTTTCAAATGCATACTCCAAAGTCATTTTACGTTTCGGAGTCAGAAGCACGGCCAATTATTTCTAATGCATGTAAAGTTACGTAGGCACTTAAATTTTCTAAAGACATTTCGTCGTAATAATTGATTTTCGTATTTCTAGTCATCACCTGTCTTCGGTTCCCACACCATCTGGACTCATAACCATTCTCTTTTTGAAGTGCAACATAGGCTTGCTCACAGTTTTCAGAATATGGAGCGGACAGTTTTTCGAATGTCAAAGACATAAGTTGAGATTCATTGCTAGCCTGTAGGCAAAAAATTTTTCATTATCATGTCTCGACAATTGCAGTGGATAATTACACTGTCTATTGTGATGGTCATGAGCATAGTAATTGCCTGTTTCCTTTGTAAATCAATATAAACTAAATAAATGCTTCATAACTTGAGAATTACAAGCTTACTTTGAAAGTCCATTGACAATATATATCCTCAGTGAACAGATCCGTGTTGGTTTCTTGCGAGCCGATTTCCGTGTCTCCCATTTCCCCACTTCCTTCTCCTATTGAACTGTTGTCTGCAGAAGGCATTCTAGGTCTGTACATAATCGTACCAGATGGGCTCAGTGTTGTAGTAGCCTCCATTGACTCAAGTAGTCTTCTTGAAGAATCTTCACTTGGGTAGAAAAACTGCAGACGCACTTTATGTCCCTTGATCTCATTAAGATCAAGCACTTTTCGTGTACCCAACTCTGCACTTGTGGTGGGAACCGGACAATTGGCGTTTGCAGCAACCGGAACGGCTACTGCACTTTGCTTAAATGCCAATATCACTTGAATCACTACAACCACAATGGCAAATTGAGACATTTTGCGGATTTGTGTGAATATTAAAAATCAACTGAATTGATAATAATTAAAGGGGCTGAACGAACAAAGACATTTGCTAAGTACAATGTTCTACAATTGCATACTATAGTAAACCGCTGTAATCATGCCACGTCTTGGGTACCAACTGATGAGAAGTGCACAGGTTTGCAGATTTTTTGAATGATCATCCATCTGCCGATTTACACAACCAGTGCAGTAGTCTACAGCTCTAGGCAGAAAGACATTTTAATTTACACTTGCTTTGAAAACTCGGTATATGTAGTTGTTGCATAACCACTTACCTTCAAGTAGGCACGTAAAACTCTAAGTAAATACAGAGATATTTGAAGACGTAAACTGAAGATGAGCGTTTTTTCTCAAGACGGGTGTAATCTATGCGGTAATCTACTAAAGTGAGTATTTTTGGTAGGTTGCTCAATGAAGAAAACTAAACAAGAATCTTCAGTCAGGCTGATATAGGAGGTACGGATGTTCATTTGACTTGGCTAATTATTGTGTAAGACTCAAGCATGCTTTTTTAAGGCTACGATATGATAACAATGCAATGCGCCATTGATAAAATATGTATTTGTAGTATGTAATAAGCATGTAAGAGCTGGCTTTCATGAAAGACGACAACACGGAGCACGCACTTAAACAATCACAATCAGAAAGCAAAAAATAAAAAACAAGCAAAACTTCATTATGTACAACGAAATGGGTATGCATAATATACATGGTACGTATGAGAATCAGAGGGCGTTTGTTGTTATTATTAAGGCACTCCCTGGGCTTATTGTTTGTTAAACATTTTTACGATAGGTCAACCACTTGTGTAACAAAAAGCACAGTCACTGAAATTATAGTCATTTATGCAAATTAACACATTTTGAACACCATCATAAAACAAAAGCAAATAATTCTCACCTACCATTCGGTTCACATGAATTACATATTCAATATGATAAAGGACATAAAACAACATTGGTGGTCGGCTGATAAAGCTTCACTTCAATTAGTTGCTTTGATTTTAATACGTCATGCATGCATAATACAAACACTATTAATATCTAAGAAGCTAGTCGAAAACCAGTCAAGTCAGTCACACTTTACACCCCGAATTTTATTACATAATGCGAATAAGTATAAAACCATCATTGTCACATTTGTAGTAAGTTGTAAAATGCTAAAAAATGTTATGTGAAGTGCAAGCAAGGTCAGATACCACTTCAATTTTGTGTCGTCACTTTGTTTTATAGGTATGTAAAAATAAACACCAAGAAGAACAACTGGCATCGTCAAATTTTAAAAAAAAACATTTAAAACCCACATGCCACAGGGAAAAGCAATAAATGACAAGGGATGCACATAAGATGCATGACCGACATTAAAACGACGAGTTAAAAGGTTAATCAATCTAATTTTGATCACATAATATGACTCTATTTAGTATTTACTGCGTATGAATTCCACGTTTTGACGCATGTATGGACTACTAGTTCTTCAGAGAAAAAAACATATTTAGTTTTTTATTCTTTTTTTAAACTAGGAATCGAGTGAGAGTATGACAACCGAGCCGACGCAGGTGAGTCGAGCCACAAATTCAAACTCTCTTGCCAATGAAATGATCTCTCTTCTTGAATTGGTTTTATGAAAGCATGCAATGGCATGCATTTGTCACTGATCGACTCACCATCGGTCATAAAAAGTTTGACAGTACGACATGTAAAGTAGTTACAGTGTAAATCATGTAATTTCAATGAGATGCAAAAATCACCAATATTCGAGTCAACGTAATTTACTTTGTTGCTTCATTCTTTAAAGTTTACTACTCTTCAAGTTTTCGTACATATTTTTGGGATACACAAGCTTATAAAAAGGACCTAACAAAAATTACATAACAATGAGATTACAAATTAATATTAGCATAATATCCACTAAATGTATGAACTGTAACGGAATAAATAACGTTTAAAAATTAACAAAGAACATACAAAACAACTAAGAACCTTATGAATAAAACAGTAATATTGCATTGCCACATTGGTCATAAATTACAGTAACGGTATGAAAATGACAGTTTTAAAACGCAGGGAGCGAAGATTTCATTGCTATTTACGGTCGCACAAAAGCCATTTGAAAACAGTTACATGTGGAGTAGTGTAATGTGTAATATAAGCAGTCATTATATATTTATAGCTAGCAAATCGCAGTGAATTGTTGTACATTCGTAGTAAATGTAAGTTTCTGTTTTAAGAGGTAACAATTTTTAGCATGGTGGCGTGGCACACAGGAACTTTGAATTTGATATAATATTGACTTATGTAACAAAAAGGTACGCATTTCCCAATAGGAGACGATTTGAACTATATTTATGGAATGAGTAATCCAGCGTAGAGGAAAAAAATCCACTTGAAAAAAGTGAAGGCCAAGTCGTACAAAACGTGCACTTGGTATTCTCTCAAAAACTCGCCAAGCGTCTTTCCTTGCACACCAATAAGTCTTCCTAGCCAGTCAATTACACCACGCTTTGCTTCCCTTTCGGGCTTCCCATAGTTTGGCCCATCCTGTCGCTCTCCAAGATTGTCCAGGTAAACTGCTCGACTATTTCGGTGAACATCGGATGCATGAGAACTTGTAGATGACCAAGATGTCATAAAGTGGTTCATTAATGATGCGGCAAAGGATTTTGCCGTGTCGCGTAAGCTTTTTATGTCAATTTTGGAATCTCCTGTGAAAAGCAATAATACCATGTTCACGTATACAAATGCCATCCAAAAAGTTACAGTATTTCCGTAAATACAGAAGTATTAAATGTCAATGGTTTGTCAAAAAATTGCACAATGGTAGCATATTAGTGTTACTGCACACATGCATCATGCATTATATGCATATTAGTCGAAAAAAATAGCTAGTATTTTTATTGGATCGTTTTTTTTGAAGCTGCGTCTTTCTCAAATTTATTTTACGGAGAACAGAAATTTTGAAAATTAGTCTCAAAAGTCTTAAAAGTTGGCAGTGTTCAGTTATGTTTCGTGTTTTCATTTGATGAAAGTCAAGTTACAAGTTCGCCAAATGTCATATCTTTATTACTTGTCACCAGCTTTTACTCTTTTTTGCCTCTAAAACAGGCTTCAAAAACAAATCAATTTCAAAAATATCAAAATCCATTTTTACATTCGGAAACATGAAACCATACTCGGAAAATTCTGGTAACAGATTTTTCAACAATGGGTCTGGCGATTTTTGGTAATGCACTTTACGAAAATCATGATTCGTCTCTACCATATCATTATCGCCATCATTCTGACCATTACCTTCTTTCTTGAGGTTGCTCTGTCCAGTCTTTTCTGTTGTGTTTTTCGAGCTCCGAGAATGACTTTTGTGCTTTTCCGCAATATTTTTCTCAGTTCTGTTTCTCCTGTAACGCAATTTTGCTTGTTCGGCAAGTGATAAAGGAATATCGTGATAGTGCCTCTGTTGATTTTCTGTTGTAGATGACGATGGAAGCCAATCCTGCCAGCCCTTCCAGTTATTATGATGTGCATGACGAAATGCTGCACTTTTATTGTTGGTGTTGATACCAGATTGCTGATAATTTGATGAGCTTAACTGGCTATCGTCACATATTCCTGAAGTAAAACATTTCATATGATATGTATTATCTAAAAACACATTCATCATAGTCCAGCTAACCAATCAGACTATTATTACGTTTATTATTTTTTATGTCTTTACCACACTGGCAGAAAGAGAAATTCTTCATTCAATATACCTACAACCTATTCATCACGCACGCATTTTGCTACTATCATAAAACTAAATAAGACAAACAAAAACCTTAAGACAACAGAAAACAATTACAACTAAACTGCTTAGTTCGCATACAAAAGTTCACTAAAACGATATATATAAAT
Source organism: Lepidocyrtoides sp. E14 (assembly GCA_027743805.1). Taxonomy (NCBI): domain Eukaryota; kingdom Metazoa; phylum Arthropoda; class Collembola; order Entomobryomorpha; family Entomobryidae; genus Lepidocyrtoides; species Lepidocyrtoides sp. E14. The sequence goes on along the minus strand of JAHZMZ010003252.1, from coordinate 2,002 downwards.
GATTCGCGGTATAAAGTCTACTGTTCAAACAACGTGATACGCTATAATAATAATAATAGCATTTTATATAGAAATTTCTCATGCATGTACCTCTGAGCCTGTAGCAAATGACCTGGTTTTCCTGTCAACCGTTTCTTATTATGCCCATTACAATCAGCATCTTCACACAGTGCGTACTTCTACCGCTACTATAAACATTAAGCTATAGACTATATAATTAGTAACACGGTCATTACATTCATGAATCTGTCTTTCTGACTAGTTTGCTACTCTGTTGTACTTTAAAAAATACTTTAGTGTGTATGTATGTATGTAAAGGACACTTTTATCTTTTCTTGCCTACTCATCTTTTTATTATTTACTTGAAACAGTAAATAAACGAAATATGAGTAGGTATATAGTTAAGTTAGCTAAAACTTATGTGTGAATCTTTCTTGTTAGTGTTTTAGATGAAAAATAAATGAATGGTTGCAAATTTTTAATCTAAATATCTGATTCAGTAATAATAATAATAATAATAATAGAGGTAAATTACGTAAATAATTCAAATTAAATTAAAGTGTGCGATGACTTTTCTGATCTGAAATGACCCTGCTACATATATGTACATAATTACCCTTGTACCTGCTTAAATGGAACTTGAAATATTTACAGGATAATAATATCTCTTTTGTTTATTTTTTTTATCCTGCTTATCCTTAGCATAAAGAGAGTATAAAATCAGCAAAGGAAATAATAAAATTACTACCTACATTGCGTATATTAGGTACATAATTTACGCATGTTATGCTGATTTTTATTGTTTACAAAAATCAAAAGCATCATTATTTGTAGTTGTGCTTGTGCTAGATTTAAATTCTATTCTCATGTTCTTATATTCCCCATTCACACGTGTGATTCAGAGAAGCAGTCGTTGTAACATGATTTATTGTTTTATGTTGTTTACTTGTAAAGTATATAGTTTACTAGAAGTAACACTTACCCTTTCTAATGGACAGCTCCAAATAGATACCTACAATGAGGGCCAACAAAGGCGTTCTTGAAAATCTAAGACACATTTTGTTGCCGATCTGAATGAGATCTATAGCCAACAAGAGAGCACTTGAGCACGGTACAGTAACAAAAAAGCAAAACCGTTTCAATTTTACTTGAAATCAAAGTTGATAACGAAACCACAATCTGTGTTTTCGATTTTTAACAAGACACATTGATTGCTGCTCTTTGGTTTACACTCAAATCTAAAAATCCAAAGGTGTTTGTGCAGGAGTTGTAACTTGCTTAACCACCATTGAAGAACTGAAATAATAGATACCTACAATGAGGGCCAACAAAGGCGTTCTTGAAAATCTAAGACACATTTTGTTGCCGATCTGAATGAGATCTATATAGCCAACAAGAGAGCACTTGAGCACGGTACAGTAACAAAAAAAAGCAAAACCCTTAACGTTTCAATTTTACTTGAAATCAAAGTTGATAACGAAACCACAATCTGTGTTTTCGATTTTTAACAAGACACATTGATTGCGGCTCTTTGGTTTACACTCAAATCTAAAAATCCAAAGGTGTTTGTACAGGAGTTGTAACTTGCTTAACCACCATTGAAGAACTGAAATAAAAAATGAAATAAAATATTCCAATCACTTTTTAAAAAGTTTGAAACGAACATAGTTTTTCCAAGCGTAGCCATTTAGCGATTTCTCCACTGTACCCATCAATGACTCCAGACAATCAAAGAAATTTTACGAGTAGCATGATCCACAATGGAAAAAAAGTAATATTGGTCATGCGTTTCTAGTAATACGCGATTTACCATAAAAAAGGGAGCCCCACCTCTATAATAACTGCTGACAATTCTACGTGGAGGTTAAATAATAAAATTATTGTTACCGCTTCTAACAACGGGAAGCTCATTGTATAACCACTTTAGAAACTTTCGATTGTACTAAGTCACCGTATTATTTAGATGCTTGTTAAGCAAGACCGTGTTAATAAAAAAGAGAAC
>JAHZMZ010003251.1:0-14956 GCA_027743805.1 Lepidocyrtoides sp. E14 | reverse complement strand
CATTGGCACATAATACTAGGATGAACTTTACAACATCTACAAATGTAGGAATCCATTCAACAATGTTCTTAAGGAAGAATATATTATACTCTTATTCAATATTATAAGTTTTCAAGCGAAAAAAAAAACATTTCTTTCGCAAGCTGAAATTACTTTGTGAAATGTCCGTAAATACGAAATGCTAATAGGTAATCTTAGTTTCCTCCCTTTGTTTTACAGTACTACTCATAACCAAGATAATCAAATTATAAAAAATACTAATCTGAAAATTTCATTGTCTTACTTCTGCTTCCACTTTATTTTGAATGAAACATGAGTAACGTGATCAAGAAAGCTGTGTAGGTCGTAGTAGGTTGAAAATTTTATTTTAATTTTTAAATACTACTACTACCACGCTCTAGTGGTTATACTGAACATAGTAATTTAGTATTCTCTACTATAAAAGCCTTTCGTTAATAAAAAGTATCGTCTTTTTAAGAATTTTCATTTCGCAAAGAAGATCACTTCTACGTGTATGAAATTAAAATAAATCTCACTCCATAGTGGATATATAGTGTTTAACACAAAGCGCTGTTAAATACTGATGATGATGATACTGGTGATATTGCAGCAGTGTGCCTCGCGAGTCCAAGTTGGTTTTCATGATGATGATATTTCACATTTTCTAAATACTATAGCACGTCTCCACCACCATCACAGCTACAATCATCCCTATAAATTCGCACATTCATTTAAATGTGAATACTTAAAAATGAAAGGGTGGCCATAAATATGTAGGCACACAAACCATGCTCATAATACCCAACGTTCATCATCAGTAATATAATTTTGCGTGTACATACCTACAAAGCTTCTTTACCCTGCGATGATGACAAACGAAATCCCCACTTCCACTTACTTGTGGTTCGCAAAAGTTCACATGCTCGCATCAGGCTCTCTTGAACCATGAAATGAGCAGCATTCCGCCACAACTAGCTCTTCTCCTCTACTTTTAGATGAAAATAATAAGGGAGCACGGCTCGTTGTTCCCGAAAAGGCATACAGCATTTACCACCACCACCATCAGCCATTCACTCACCAGGACACATTATGCACAGTGTATATAGGACAATACAAAGCGTTGTTGTAGTAGTGGTGTACGTATTTCGTTGTCATCCTAGTAAAAGGAGAATGCATGCTACAAACCATAACTATCTATTTCCTATGATGATATTTTTTGTTCCTGCCTTGTTGGCTTGGTTGGCTGGAAGCTAGTTATTTCCTCCTTTTTCTTATTCATATGCTTTCTCATTCAAGTGTGTGTAGTAGTGGGGAATTTCTCTCTCTCTCTCTCTCTCTCTCTCTCATGTGCTGCTGCTGGCTTCTTCTTGTGAGAGTTTTCTTGTCTGAGATGACTACGAATGGAATTTATATTCCGACATAGTTTAAATGCATATTCGCACAAAAACTTACAGAACGAGAAAGAAAGAAGCAAACAAGCATACCACATCACCATCATCGTCATTATTATCATAGTCACAATCATCCTCATCATCATCGTGATGCCGTCTTATCTTTCGCTTTTTGGTGTTGTTATTATTACCACATACATAACCACACTAACTAATACTAATAATAATAAAAAGTTCTGCTGTACTATATATGCATAAGTATGAGGACTACTTAATTCGAAATATTATTATTATTATAGTACAGCATATAATATGAGTACCTTATTTCCTCCTGGTAAAATGCATGCCAACTTTTAGTTGAGACCCACCTACATTCCCGTCAGACAGACATTGCTTTTCCCTCTAAGTATAGGGGACGGGGCACACAATTTTTTTTAAAAAGTCACAATGAAAGACATAAGAAAGACAGAGGGAAAGCTGTATGTATATACTGTTCTTCGCATTTTACACACATGACACATACTTTATGGTGTATTTTCAACTATGTAACAAGTTTACATTCACATAAAATCATTTAATGTAATGTGGAGCAAACACCATGTATGTATGTACTTCTTGTAATAAAATGTTAGTTGAACTATGCATGGCATCCGATTTCTTCCCTCCCATCGCATCGTCATCATCATCATCACTACCACCAACAACATCAACTTTTAAAGTCTTGTTGGAACGATGACGGTGGAGGTAGCGGCAGTAGTAGAAAAAAGAAAAGTGGTGGCAGGCAAGCAAGAAGTATAAAGAGAAAATAGTTTTCTTTTGCACAACGGAAGTTATATAATCTCTTATCTACTTCTTGCTAGATACTTAGTAGTAAGTGTCTCCTTTTAATATTTGTAGATGCAATAAGTACATGCGATTGGAGAAGATAAGATGAAGAAGAAGAAGAAGGAGTAAAAAGAGTTAGTCGGATGTTTGAACATGACTTTTTTAAATTAGAAAGAAATTCTTGAGAAGAAAGATTTTCACTTGCCTATACTGACATACTTCAATATTCTCATGTTAAGTAACTTGTGTACTCAAGTATAATGCAATCAAATTTCGCATCTTTCTCCATCTTTTTCAACGATGATTGCTACTACTACTGCTGCTTCTGCTGTTGAATTCGAGTTGAAGCTTAACCATCCTGTGATGATTATGCTGATGATTTCTTATGCCGACAGCTGCCATTTTTTTCTCACTTGTGTGACTGTTGGCTTTTGTGTGCTATAATAATAATAATACTGGAATAAACGGATATGATTATGGAGTCTTGCATTCGAATGCACATTTTTTCATTTCTTTCTTTTGAAAATCCTCAAAGAAAATACTTGAGGTGAAAGAAAAAATCGTGTTTTTTTATGTGCGAATGTTTGAAAAAGATCATAGGGAAAAAACGCTGAAATGACGAACCAACAGAAAAGTATCTCATTCTCTGACATTTTTGACTGACTGACACAACGCAGAGGTATTGGAATATTTCCAGTGTGTTCATTGTGTACTTATTTATCGGATAAAAAGTCGGTGCAATTCGTATCGTTATTTTGCATAAATATGAAAGAATAGTTCGAGAGTTAACGTATATTACTGTCATGAGTGTCATGTCAGTAATCTCATTGCTCTTTAATTTTAATCTGAGAAAATTTCTAGAACCAATCACTATCAGTTGTGAAAAGCATAATAATTTATTCTTACCACCAATTTACCTTAGCTTTGGCCATTCATTTTTTAAACTTTGAATTTAGAATTCCGCTCTCCATTCATCACCCAATTTCTGTATTGAGCACATTATGCTTTCACAGTAAATGATTTGTATTTTTTCATTTCTAAAATTTGACATAAAGGTCTATCCTCACTATTCATACTTTGGTAATCCATAATTTTTGAAAAGATTGTAGGAAAGCACCAATTTATATTTTTGATTTTCAATTGTAAAAAAATGTCCTCTTAGCATCTGTTGCATAATTAAGGAGTATAAATTCTGATAATCTTTTACAAGATGGCCTCACTCTATCTTTAGAGTATCTCTGTGCTCTTCTGCGTAAATAAGAATGCAAATTTAAGATTAAACTTTCACATGAATCTGGCTCAAGGTATAACAAATATGCGTGTAGGTACGCTTGTATAAATTCTGTTGTTACTTTGTACATCGATCGTACCTTCACGGTCCCAAATTTCGAGATTTTTAATACAAAAGTTTAGCCCTACATAAACCGACATATACATACCTAAGTAGGTCTACTTGTATGGTCTTTCCTATTTTTTCATGTTACGATAAGCCAAACTGTGTTTGCAAAAGGGAAAAAAGAAATGTATGCGTGTACTTGCTCCCGAAATTTGAACGGCTTACTCTTCCACTTGATTCAAGAAACGGAACAGAAAAAAGTGGCTCAAGTTTGCTTGCTGCATTCTTGAATACCACTGCTTTTACTACATAATATTATGCAAGTTACCGACATTCTCAGACCGCTTTTGAAAACCAGTTCTGCTTCTAGACGTAGACCTAAGTAAAAATGTATGAAATTTTACAACCCGGTAGAAATGAATGTATAGAAGAAAAGTCTCCGGTTTAGGATCATGGCTATAAGAAGGGTAGCTTGTGGGCCACCTTCTACTTCCTCTAGTGTATTACAAACCGTCATGCTATCAAACTGAAAAACCTCAGTCAGTTGCATGAACGTTGGAAAACGGTGAAGTGGCTTAAAAGAAAGATGAATGTAGACATGGCATTGTGTAAAATAGAATTTGTGTGTGCACATTGTCATTACACATGGAAAAGGGTACATGTATTTCTTGATATTTTTCTCGTGTCTGCCACAACCGCTACAAGTACATAATATTCGCGTATGGCCAAACCAGTAGTGCTACCAGAGTCGAACCTTATAGCTATCGTGTAGCTTCACAGCTGAAAAATGTCTAAATCATCTTTACAACTTTAGGTGGGAGACGGTTCGTATTTAAGCTTGCTTGCTTGCTTACAAGGAGAAAGTTGTAGTAGTATGTATAGACTCATACGGTTATGTTATAATATTTTTACGTCTACTACGAACAGATACTATAGCGTGGTGGTACTCTGTATCTTAAAGGCGCTATTTAGGAGAAGGTATTTCATGATGATGAGGTACGACGGCTTGTATTTATGCATGTAATATGTGAAGTTATAAAATATCATCCATATCCTTATCCATTCATGCATGTGAAAACCTGGAAACCGAACATACCGGTGGTGGTAGTGCTTTTATTACAAAACGAAGCTGTTGGAAATGTTGGAATGGTATTTGTATAGTATGTAGTTGTATATAGGTATCCATGCAGGCATATCTATACTGCGCGTTGTACAGATCGAAACAATACAAAAGCTACTATATGAAGCGACGTTTCTCAGGATTGAATCTGATGAATCTTTATGGGATATTACTTTAGAAACATGATGGTTTCTTCGAATCTTTTCTTTCGTCTCTGGGTTGCTCCCAGGATGGAAGCGTGACAAATATTAAAACTGGTTGTGCAGAATGTCAACTCGCCACATCGCTCAGCCTTTCTCACCACAACAGAATTATAAACTTTGAGCGTACAACATTCATTATACTTGTAAAGCCAAACGACGTATACATGCATGCATAATATCTATAGAAAAGTGTAGTAGATGAATGGATGGATACATAATGTAGAAAAGAAATAGCGTAGGTAGTTGAAGAAACGAAGTTAATCCAAGAATTGCTTCAAACTACAACGCAGCATCGTCGCCCTCTGATTTCTCGTCAACTTGCATAATATCTATGTGTTTTCAACTCGAATGAAACTCGCAGCAGCGCCAAGGAAGATTATATTATGTAGTTTATTTATACCCCAATACATATCCGCTAGTGTTTTTTTTCATATTCCAAATCTGCCCGCACAACTACTACTATACTACTACTACTACCATTTTCCTCTTCCGTCTTCCACATCGCCTAGAAAACCACCACCACTTGGGCAACGGAAGCGGTAGACGGGAAGATCGACTTTCGAAAGGTGTATTAGAGCTTCACTCTCAGTTGAAAGTATACATTTCGAGGAGGAAAAAATCAGTTCAAGAGTTAAAGAGAAAACGACGAAGGAGAAAATGGTTGAGTAATCGACATGATAACAAATCCACTTTGTTGAAAAGTTGGAAAAATAAAGTATAAAGTGTTACAATGGAGTATATAGTAGCTACACATAAAATTTGAGTGAGGCAAACACGATATATTTATATTATTTTTCTGTATTCCTGATAAACGTTAAACTACCCACGCATAGGTCCTTATTTTATATGTGGAAAGTATACAGGGCAGGGAGGGAGACGTACGAAAGCATCGTAAAATGAAGTAATCTTTTTAAATAGGTTTCTTTCAACTGCATCAGTGTCAGAGCAGAATCCATCTTGTTGCTTGCGTGGATTAAAAGTAGATCTTCCTTTCAACATTTACAAGAGTAGTTTATTTATTTATTTAATGCATTCTTTGAATAGTAGAAGAAGATACACGGCTAGTCAAAGTTGAAAGTGGAGTAAAGTTGTAGTAGAAAACATGAAAAGTTGATTTTTTTATACTTTGTTTCACCTGAATTGTATGTGTATCACAAAAGGATGTTTACTCGAGACATAAAACATCTCTGCAAATCTCAATTTATCTAGAAGAGTATGGTGTACACGGTGTATAAATAAGATAAATAGATGTGTGGGTTTCCTACAAGTTGATGGGATGATAGAGTAGTACTCTTTGCAACAATAACACTTGTCTTACATTTACCTTGAAAACTACAAAAATGCTGGAGGAACCGAATCTGTAGACTTAAAACTGTAAATGTGATGAAAAAATAAAAAAATAGAGAGAAAGGTAAACAAAGAGACATTCCAGCACTTTCCCCTTCATGGCTACCAGACCGATGAAATTCTGACAGTAATATAATTATAGCCAAATAAGTAGTATTATAGCAAGTGTATTATTTTTACCATGCATGCATGCATGCAAGCAAGCATCATCATATAAACTTATCTAGAGAAACTTTTAATGGAAAACCAAGGGAAGCGATACTAAAATGAGCAACCTTCGAAGGCGTTTATTACTACTACTGACTTTATAGCAAATACGCTGCCATGAATCCTGAAATATGTAAAACAGAGCTAGCTTTAAAACAGATAAGCCCATCATAATCCTGTTAAGACTCTTCTGATGAGTAGTCTTGTCTCTTTCTCAGCAGATTCCACTGGCATTATTGTCAAAATAACACAATTGTAAGCAACTACTTTGTCTCTCGTCGTCCTCCTTCCTATGAATGAATACTCGTCTCTTTATCGTATACTAAAGGACTTTCTTGAAATTCGCAATCCAGCCATTCTCTTTTCTACTTAGAAGAACGAGCACAATACTTCACTACTAGTACTGTGCAAGCAAACTAAGAAGGCAAACAGCCAAACAAACATAGGTTTATACATTTAGGTAGTAGATAAACTTGTTGGGTCTGTGTTTCATTTCCGTGTATTGTAATCTTTCCTTTAATAGCTCATAGCAAAGACATGGTCATGTTTCTCTCTGTTGTAATTTGCTGTTATGTGCATACTTCTATTTGCTGCTGGAACACAAAATGCAAAGTTATTTTATAGAGTTGCAAGTACAAAGCTCTATATCCCTTGGGTTATCCGTTATGTTCTTTAGGATTTACTTGATGTTATAAAATCCACAATCTACATATAAATTTCAACAACAGATGATCCAGAGTTGGTCCATGGATTTTCTCCGAATTCAGTCAAAAGCATTTTTACACGAAAAAGAAATGTGTATATCATTTTTGTCTTTGTCAACAGTTGAAAACATTTAAAACATAGACATTACCTTAAAACATCTTATAAAAGGCCAGAGTATAAAAAAGTGTATAAATAGCCCTTTCATTCTAGACTTTTATGGCGAGCCTACAAATCATATATGGGAAAATTCGGATCTTTTTACTCACTGTTGGTAAATATTTTGACGTGCTATTTATTTCAGAACAAATGTGAGAAGTAAAAAAAGTCTTGTTTGTTAATATTCACAGCAGCACTTTCAGCTTTCCTTATTTCCCACTCGTTTCTCTTTGAAATACCAGTTCCTTTTTTTTACTTTTTATTTAAAAAATGATAGACATTTCAAAAGAGTTGGATGAATATACTGGTAACATTTTTTTTATCATGAATAGTTGTATAACGTTCGTCTCTTTCTTGATGATTCATTCTACTTGTATTATCTGCTTTGAATAATTATTATTTTGCTAGACATGTAACGAATCCTGTGTAAGGTTACACTTTATAGCAAAATTTGAATCATCCTCCATTTTCTTGTCAAATAAATTTGGGACAAAAAGAATGCAATTTTGATGTCCCACATTGCAAAGCTTAGTAACTTTTCTTAACTTGACTTTACATCTTTGCTACCCAGCAAAACCATGTATCGGTGGATAACGAAAGGCTTTGTATACTTTTTAAAAGCACTACACAACCATGAACTACATCTCTCCAGAAAACATTTTGCATGAAAAGGCTGCTGGTTTTCTTTGGAATATCATTCTTATAGAACGTTAGCCCATATGGCACAAAGAAACAAGGTTGGCAATGTGATCTCTTTTGGATGGTGATATGATTCCAAAAAAAACCTTATTCATTCATTACTTGATATTAAATTAGATCGATGTAATGATTCAATCAAATGACCCTAGATACTTAAAAAATTTACAAATAACAACCTATTATCTGCCTCCAAGAGGTTCAAGATTCATTGATTCAAGTTAAAATGCATAATAAAAGTGAGTTATTTTGACAAAAAATTTTAAAAAGAAATCAATCGAAACTCACTAGAATTTTGATGAAAGAGGTAAATAGACAGACAGACAAAATGTTTAACATAAACTTCAGTTCTTGGTGGCACTTTCTTTTAATCGTTGTATTACAGGACAAGAAAGGCAAGAAGAGACTGAACAAGACCTCAAAAATTACTCTCTCTCTCTCTCTCTCCTTGGAATGTACCAGCAAAAACTCATTCGTTTCCAGTTGCCTTAATTCATTTAGCATTTTACAAATTCGTAACAAAAACATGAGCAATAGCAACACTCTTTTGGCTGTGCCATATGTCACAATTATGAGGGTATTAGTGAAAGTGAGAGAAGGGCAAGGCAAAGAAAACGGAGAGTTTACGTAAATGTCGTCTTTTATCTTGCTTTTATATTAGTGTCTGGTCTCCTCTGTGACCTCACACTACTGGCTGGGTTTTCTTGGATATCTTTGTGGACTCTTGCTTGTTACATGCTTGAATTTCGATTTATGTCGTGCCGTAAGAATATGTGTACGATGAATATTTCCCAAGTATCCAATTTTTACTTTTCGTCATATAGCTTGATTCTTGATGCATTTAGCTTGATGATGGCTTATTCTAAATCGTGTTTTGTAGTGATGATGGCAGATAAGGAATTTAATTTATTCTAGAACGTTTGATCGACGTCTTCTCATCATGGCACGAATTTACACGTCTCATGAGTGTTGTTGCTCTTGGTAGAACATGATATAAATGTCGAGAATATTAATATACCTAAGAAGATATAAGTTAATTTATCAAAGAAATTTTGTACCCTACTTTCAACTGTGTCAAGCGTAAACACTCGAATAAAAGTATTATGAATGACACCCCACATATTTTTGATGCTGAATAAATTAGGTCATATGTGTTTAGGTAGGTACTTAAGGTGTGTTTTAAAATGATAGTGTAGATCCAAGTGACTGCTCATTTTCTTTCCCGTCCAACATCCCAAACTGCTTTACTGTGCATCTTTCCAACTTTAAACCATCTGGATTAAAGTTCTTAGCATCTGGTGTTGCAAGCTAAAGTTATTGCGTAAAAATAATGATATTAGTCAAATTGAATAACTAAGAACGTGACCTTGTTCACATTTTGCTAATTTTATGAATTGTATCTATAAAAAGTCCTAACTTCTTATTTCAAAGTTTATCAGAGGAAACAATTTAACTATACTCCTGTTTTATACTACCATCATGATTATACTTTTTTGACTTTTATTCGTTCGTTCTATTGGTTAACTTTTTAACTGGAAAGACTTTTAAAAATATGTTACGTACTTTGGGCATATAAAGCAGAAAAGAAAACAACAATTCAATCATTTTATTTCATAAATTTATTCAAAATGGACAGAGAATTAATAAGAAACTAAAAAGTTTAAGTAAAATTACTCCAGAAAAGAATGCCTGCTCTTGAACCAATATTTATATAGGTACATGTATACTTACATAAGTATACATGTTTCACAAGGTCCAATGGTCTGTTTTTTCTTTATTTGGGAATTAACTGCATAACATTCGTTAAAACTGTTAGTGGACATATTTCTACTACCCAGTTTGACAGCGCAAACATTTCCTGTTCATGTATGTAGGCATTTACAAAGTACAAGCTAGTTCCGTATTTAGATAGAAACGTTTCATTTAAAAATACTTTCTTTACAACCTTTTTCGTTACATAAATAGAAACTGTCTGGTGCAGAAGTAGAAAATCTCTCAGTTTGTAGTTTTCTCTGAAAACTGTAGTGGTAACATTTGCATGCATAAATGCATACCAACATGCTTTAACAAACAAACGAAACCGTCTTCGTTTCAGATTTTTAAAGTTACACCAGTTACTTGGTCGCATTAATGCTAAGAAAGTAAGAAGCTAGAAGCAACTAACTCGGATGAGGTTGAAATTTACATTTACTTAGTTTTCAAGGGAATGCTCTATTAGCACTACTACCTTACATAAGATTTGGCTCAGCAGCAATATCTTTGTTTACCAGAATTTAGTGTATGTATAACTAATGTATTCCATCTTCGACATGGGTGGGAGTTCCTTTAAAAAAAGGATGGTATTAAACACAAACTCGACAACAAATTATTGGAATAAATTGAATGAAAATGTTTCAAATAGTAGGTAACACTTGGGAAAGCATGTGTGCTACATTTTCAGACACAAACTGTACACTTTCTCTAAGTGAAAAGGAAATAGAAAATGAATTAGTGGTCAACAACTGGGAGGAATTTGAATACTTATAGAGTTTTCCTACTAGCAGTATGAAGCGACGACCAAGTGTTGTAATGTCTTTTAGAAATTTATTTGGATAAGAAGAACTTCTATCTTTTAGCTATATAAAATACAAGCATGCTGCTGTTATCCCAAATTTATCTTGGGGAAAACCACAAACGTGTATTACAATGCCCCAATCCATAAATAGCAAATTATACATACTCTCTATTACGTATTTGACATCTTGTCATTATTTCTTGGTTATGGTGACAAAAGTACGGAATACATCAGCACTCCGATTGACACAATACCACATAGTATGTAAATTCCACTCGGCTCGCCACCTGATTGATTGTACAAATTGTATGTTTTGTGTCTTTTGGTGATGTCACGTATAAATGATGATGATGGTGTCCAATTTTTTCTCACAAATTGTCTCCGAAACAAGGTCTAGACAATTTATTCAAGGTAGTGGGTATGTAGTTCATTCAAATTATGTATATTCGCTGGATCTATTATTATTGTTGACTTCCAGTACAGTTGACAGTATACTGCCCATATTGCACCGCACTCTTAAAAGTTTATTTTCTGCTACTACTGATGGAGATTCACATAATACGTGTCGTTTTGGGGCTGAATACGAACAAAGTAAAACACATACTCACTATAATATACTTTACCCACTTGTCTGTTCTATTAAGTGTCATAATTTGAGAAGGTGAACAAAGACTAGATACTCATTGGTTTGCTGCTCATTTATTTACACTCTACATGACTAAAAATATTTTTGTCAACCACACAACGGATACATGCATACACGCTCGTGCACACATAAATCCGCGTGATACTACGTTTTGAAAATATATAATTTGCTTTCATCCATATTTATTTACCATATTATGCAGTGCATAATATTATGCACTCCATATCGATGTTGTTCACCGTTGCAAAAACACAACTATGGACCTAAATAACTTTATATAGCTGCTGCTGTTCTTGTTTGTTTGTAGAAGCTACACTAGCACGCACGCAAGGACATAAAAACATGCTCTAAAACCTAAATATATTAGCTACAAAAACGACAGTTGTACCCATGAATATTTCAGGCGATTAGAAACCACCCTTGCTTATTTGCTAGCATTGCTATGCAAGATTCTGCTTGAGAAATTGCTTTTTAACCAAGTATTATTGATTTCGATTCATGGAATATTTACAATGGGAACACCTGTCTCATCCACACACAATTTAACAATTTACTACACAACAGCAAAAGCCGGTGTAATCTGTTTTACCAAGTATCTATTCTTATATGATGATGTAGGTATGTGTTTACGTGTATTTCCAGCAAGATGAATATGCTTGAAAAAAAAATTCTCATCCCCTATTATCTTCAAGTCTTGTATAAGTATAATATTATGGTTTATACAGAGTCTAAGCAATATTTTTAAATTCAAAGAAATGAATGCAATAATAACAATGAAAAACTGTACCTATGTATGTGGTCCTACATTGAATTTTTCGTTATGCCTAAACAAAAATTATTGGTATGTGAAACACAATGACATGTCGCGAGAGCTAGAATTAACTTAATTTATGAATTTTGGTGTGCTTGTCTGTCCGTCTTGAAACATTTTGGAGGAATTTCGCTGTAACAACATGATGGTTCTAGGAATGGTAGTGCGGAGGTAGGACTTACCGCACATGTCTGAAAACATCATCATTCAATCAGTTTTTACTCAACCATAACGGGTGCGTACAACAATTTCCCAGGCGTTTTAATATTAGGTATGTTGTTTTTGGAATTATGCCGTCGCTACCTTAAGTTGAGATTTTTTTTTCTTTCCAACTTTATAATAAGTTAAGTAATTATTTTACCTTGATGGAGTTGCAAGTGCTACTTTTAAAAATATACGCCCATCAATTACATGCAATCAATACTACTACGCATTTCGGTAAACCACTGTGACAAAGGTTGTATTGTGCTTTAAGTAAGTAGCAGTTATTTTACCTTTTTTACCATTTTCCTATGTATAGAAAGGTCCTATATCGAACCACAGCATAGATAATACTAATAGTAATAATAATAAATAATGTACGTTCGTAGTAATATACACCAATATAAATTTTCATGATGAGCTGTCAATTGACTGACATTGAAAAGACGGCAAGTGGACAGTGGGCTTAATTCTCATTTCCGATGCAATTCCAAGGAAATTTATTCCTTTTCTTTCGTTGACATTACATGTCATTAACATTGATTGACGATTGCATGCTGAACTTGTGATTTCCGGTTGGCCGACATAATGAGAGCAATAACCACATTATTACAATTACCACCTACAATCTAAGTTTTTGTATTGATGAAACATTTTGGCCATGATAAAACCCTACACCAGACAAGACAGAGGGAGTAGCGAAAAGAGAAACCAAGAAAAATACAGGAATCAAGTACTGGCAGAGCGATATCTAGTGTATTTTTAAATTGTTATTTAAGTATGCATACATAATTTGTCATTTGCTCCATTGCACAAATTAAAAACTATTAAAGTAATAGTAAAAAACAAACTGTAATCACTTGATAATGTAATTTATTTTTAGAAATATGTCTCCTTTTTGTTAAATATGTAACACGTAACAGCAAGTTTTTCCTTGATCAACTCAAATATGTCAATCAAGCAAGTAATGCATACAAGAAAACTATTTAAAGCATTGTAATTTTCAAAAGCAATCTACATAACATTCAAAGTCAGCTTCCCTGTCGTCAAAAAAAAACTTTTTCGACATAATAATAATAAGCCATGAAAGTGCTTTTCTAGCCTATGTAATGCTGTGTTGACACTTCTTGGAAATTTAAATTTATTATTGATTGATGTAAGTTAAACCAAAGAAAATTTGATCTAGCATCAACCATGTATTTTTTTTGCACAAGATAAAATGAACAACAGCTGGATGAATAATGGGAGAACAATAACATTTTTGTTTGTAGAAAAAGTCCTTTCAGCAAATTCTCTCCCTCCCTTGTTCACTGTAAAATACAAAAGTAAATAAGGGAAAAACGATCAGCCAAGAAAAAAAAGAAAGACGAAGAAAAACAGTAGCGAAAAGAGAAACTTTTACAGCAGCAGGGGACATTCCATATTCTGTCATCTATCATCATGCATTCCGGAAAAAATAATAGAGTGAAAAAATGGGCTTGGAAAAGGATGAAAAAAAAACTTACACAAAATATACAATGCATACACTTAAGTAATACAGACAGAGTGGTGTGTCAGTTGCTTGGCTTAAAGTTGAATGGAAAAGAATAGGGGGCAGGCATGCCTATTGTAAAGCCTATAATATCATATTTTTTACTCGGTTTGGTTCCTTTTTTTCTCTTTTCCAAAACATGCATTTATTTTAAGGAAATAACATGTATAAAACATTTGTTTAGCCATATGTACATACATGTATACATATTCAGGTATAGTTTTTTTTTTTATTTTTGTACTATGAATGTATCTATTTTCATAGATTACTATGTACTTTCACCCGAAAAAAACCTATTACCAGCAACAAAGTGGTTGATTCCTAGTCCATATATTATATTTTATCCTGGACTTTCTCTTCAACGTTACAATAAAGGACGACCTAGTGAGGTCTCTAGTTTCATTGTAGACCGTCTGCATGCAAAAATATATGCGAAGCTATTATTCTTCCTTATTTTCCACTTGTATGCTATGTGTGTTATGGGGAATTACTGTAGTCGTCGTGTTTATATATTTCATATTATTATGTATATCATCATAATAAATAGCTGGGTTGACTCGTTATCGGGGAATAAAGTAGTGAGATAAAAAGCCTTTCTCTTCCCATTTATTTCTTTATTCTGCGAAAAGAAAGGAAAACTTATTGTATTGCACTTATTGGAAGAAGAGGAGGAGGAAGACCACATGCCATATTATGATGTTCAACTGCTATTTTGCTGTGGCATGGCATTGACTGCTTTCATTTCATACCTGCTGCCTCCACATATACCATACATGACAAACTGCTGAGTGTACAAGTTTTTAGGATATTTCTGGGCAGGCTATATAGTTGTTGTGATAGAATAGTTAACGGTATTATTCTACTCTGTGCTTGCAACAGTGCACCTTCTCTTCTAGTCAGGCAGAATTATCATGAGGGAAATCGTGTTTCCTAACTGATACTTAGCGAAACAAGAAGACCGTTTTTTTACGTAATAATGGCTTGATACTCAAAAGAAAATCGTTTTCGGTACCAAGAAAAAAGTTATAATAATAAATAAATATACCCAATCTTCTTCCTTCCTTCCTATTTATTGCAAAGAACCTGTTTGTCATCAAATATACCTTTCCGTCCGTTAGTGTGCGGTTTCTTTGTGTGAAAGTGGAACAGTACTCTTTTTACCGAGTAGTATGAATGTTGGTTATATTATTAGCTCGCTGCATTGCATGCAGAAGAGCTTATTATCAC
>JAHZMZ010003250.1:0-13369 GCA_027743805.1 Lepidocyrtoides sp. E14 | reverse complement strand
TTTCTGCAGTGTTGACGATAGATGGCTATGGTAAACAGGGACGTGAACTAGAAAAGGTACTTTGACAAAGCACTAGTATGTCTGTATTGTATCTAGTCGTTTTTTTTTCTAAAATCTTACAGAAGAGGTTATTACCATTGAGGATGATGACGATGAAGGTGATGTATATCCACATCAATTGACAGTAAAAAAATCGGATGCAGTATCCACGCAAGGTAAAAAATTTATTACCCTAGCTGCTCCTGTAACAAAATGTTAAATCCCGTTTACAAACTAATATGCGTTATGTTTTTAAAAATGCAAAATAGGTTCAAATGTAAAGAGAATCGCCGAAACCACATCAGATCAGCGCTGCCTACAAATGCCTTTGATTATCAAAGCAGTGCAAAGTTTACGAGGCATGTATGCATATTTAATTTTTTTAAAAAAACAATATGCAAACATTCACAGTTATAATGCTTGACTTTTTCTCTTTTTGGCTGTCACATTTAGCTGAAAGTGTTGCTGGATCTAAGGGAAAATTCAAACCAGCTAATTTCCGCAACTTGGACATTATTCGATGTTACCTATGTCGGAGGGATTTCAGCTCTTACGATCTGTTCCTTTTTCATCGTACACAGTCATCAATCCATAAAGCAGTTCCGTATGATCCTGAATTGGAAAAGGCATTTTTATGCGGCATATGTCAGAAACCGTATAATCAGCCTCGGAAAGCTCTAGCTTGTGCAGTTTATGGCCATGATCCTTCTAAAATATTTGAGTCCATGTTTGTACAATCTTGCCCCCTTTGCCCAGAAAACCATTTTGGATTTCATAGTCTTGCGGCTGTTGGTAGGCATTGGGCTACATCACATCCTGATAGACCTCTACCTCCTTTCCTTTACAAGTATTCTACGAAAGATCAGCTACCGAGCATTAAAATCAGTCACATTGAAACCAGTTCAGTTTCAGAATCTATGATAAAAGATGATCCTGAGTTAGTGTTAGGTAAAGTGCATTTCATTATTTTTTGCTTCTCGAATTGATTTTCTAGTTGAAGCTAATTTTGTATAATTTTCCTTGTAAAGAAAATGTGACGTGCCTTACATCTAGCTCCGCTGCCACTTCCAAACAATTGAAAATTTACAGATGCAGCGTTTGCCAAATGAATTTTGAGAGTCGCAGAGAAGCAGATGTTCATCAGTGCGCAACTACAGCCAAGGTTAAAAGTATGCGGTTAAAAACATGCATTACTTAATATGTATTTATATTGCACTTTAAACGTACAGTTGGTATATTAGTTGGTTCTTATATTGTATGCGTTTCTTTTAAGATATTGCCGTTGTAGCTCCGATTCCTACTCCCAAACGATACATCTGCGATGACTGTGGTAGAGAATTTCCATGTGCTCGAAACTTTCGATTACATTTGCTTAGAGCTGGTGCCTGCAAGCAAACTGGATTTGTTAGAAAAGAAGATTATCCCTTCAAGTGCATATTTTGTGGGAATCGTTATCCAACAGTAAAATCTTACATGTGCCACCGCTCAAAGGCCCATGTGGGAGTGCCTTATAACGCATCATTGGAACTTCCGTTTGCCTGCAAAATTTGTCAGAGACCTGCTGTTTTGGAAAAAGAGGCTATGATTTGTGCCCTTTTTGCACACGATCCAACTGCACTACGGAAGGCAGTGTTCAGATACAAATGTAGTCAATGTATGTCCTTTGGATTTCACAGCCCTTTAGCATTGAAACGACATTGGGAGTCGGAACACACAAATCTACCAGTACCAGAGAATTTGCGACATGTGACAGTCGATAAACCGTTACCTAACGTGGTGATTACTTTGGATCAGTTGCTAAGTCTTAAGCGCTTGAAAAGTGTTGGCTCGTCGTTTGTGATTGGTATGCATGCATACCATAATCTGGAGAAATTGTGTACTTACTCAAAATACAAAAATAATTTAATGTTTTTTTTTATTTTATAGAACGCGAGATTCACCCGTCATTAGTCAAGTACGTCGTCTCTAAGCCAGTTCGTACTTCAGTAGAAGTGATCAAAGAACCTCCGTTAAATAACGACAAGAAGGAAACGGAGGAACCGCTAAAGCTGATGGCACCTAAGCAATCAATGGAGATTATGTACTTATCGTCAGACCCAGCGGAAAGTCCATCGATCGGTACTATTTTTTAAACACAATTCCTGTTATGTATGTAAATTCATAAGTAAATTTTTTATTTTGTTTACTTATTGAAGTACAAATTTTGCTTTTAAAGTTCGTAAGGCCCTTATAGAAGAATCCGTACAAAAAAAGGTTTGCGTTGTATGCAATCAATCTTTCAAGGATATGAGAAGACATTTCAAAGTACACGATAATTCGCGGTTTGCTGGCCCTCCCAAGCACAAATGCGTATGTGGAAAATCATACCATTTACGTAATAGCCTGCATTCTCATTGGAAGAATAATAAAGCATGTAAGCTGCAGTATAACAAAGAGAAAGACCAAGAGGGCACCATTGGAGCTGGCACTAAACTAAGTGAACCCACAAAACCAGGTGAGGAGAGTTTCTCGACAACATTTTAGAACAATTGAGTACCAATTACGTATTTTCATTCATTTATTTATTGTAAATATTCAGTGGAACACAAGCCTTTGACTCAGGATTCCGAACTGAGAATTTCTTCATCTCTGCATTTTCCATCAGAGGATATTAATATCAAAGTTGAACAACCAGAAATTCAAGCTGTTGCTGTTGAGGACGAGTTTACCGGCCATGAAAATATGCCTTTTGAAATTACAGCGGCAGGCGATGATGATATTAATGGCGACGGATATGTCCATTTCAATTCTGAAACACCATGTTTTGATTCAACAATGGGAAATACCACAATCGATTTGAGTAATTTCATTCATCTTGAAGTAGAAGAGGTTGAAGATGACTGTGATGATAATTTTAAGGAAACTATTACTATTGGCGAGTAAGTTTTTCTTTGTTTTATAGAGCTTTTCGCATCATTGTTTGAGTGTTTGAAAAACCCTGATTTGTTTATCTCGTTCTTTTTCTAGTAATGATAACATTGTCCTTGAACCCAAGAAACCACGGGTTTGCGTTTGCCTCATTTGCAACAAAGGATTCCCAACACAGGGAACATTTAGGAACCACATGACTATGGAGCACGAAGGTCACTTTAAATAACATAAGAATATCAACTGGGCTTCTGAAATAATAGATGAAATACAAACTTGAGCACAGTATTCTTTAATAAAACCTCGTTGTTGCAGATACTCACCCTTTCGCATGTCAGCAATGTGGTAAGAGATTTAAACTAAGTGACCAACGAAGAAAACATGAGACGATTCATGATCCGACGAGGTTTAGTGGGGAACCGAAATTTGCCTGCGACAAATGTGACCAAAAATATCACTTAAAGGTAGTGCCAGATGAGACGTCGAACGTTTGATCCAATGATTTGTTTTGTTGAATAATAAACACTGCAGATGTATAACAATAACAAAAGATTTTTTTTTGAATTTTAGACAAGTCTTGATACGCATCGAAAAATAAAACATTTAGGATACGTAAGGCCAAAATCTCGTGAACATCTGCCGATATTTCAGCACCGTTCGATTGGAGCAGGAAAACAACGACTACGAGGTTCTCGGTGTATCCACGAGTGTACTGAATGCAAAATGAAGTTTGACTTCAATTATCAGCTCAAAAAGCATATTGCGCGTGCTCACACTACAGGTAAGTTTTTGTGACTTAAAGTGAAAGTTTTCGATAAATTCATAAAATGCTGGTAAAGTGGAATGAGTGATTTTTCTATTACTTAAAAGGATCTCATAAATGCCACTTGTGTGAAAAGAGATTTATCACACCTGCTAATTTGAGTTGGCATTTAAGAAGTGTCCATGAAAATGATGCTAAAAAAGTACGACCGTTGATAAAGAAAACTTTGATACCTAAAAACATAAATCGTTACCCATGCGGAATATGTCAGCTTGTAAGTTGCTTCTGAAAGTAAATATCACGGAACGAACTATATGGCGGACACTTCTCAATAATCTATTAACTTGAGTTTTTTTTCGTTGTTCTATAGACTTTTGCTAAACCCTCTGTGCTAGACCAACACCATTTGTTGCATACAGGAGAAAAACCACACGTGTGCAATCATTGTGGACGTAGTTTTCGTCTACGAAAATCATTGAATGCCCATACACTCATTCACGAGGTCAAGCAAAGAAACGGCGATGAAAATAATTACAAATGTTGTGTGTGCGGACGCCACGACTTTTTTAGACTTAGTGATCTACACCAACATCGACTACGAAAGCATCAAGACATACCATACGATAAAGAAAAGGAGAAAGCTTTCGCTTGTGGTGTGTGCGGGAAACCATATTTTCTCAAGGGCCAGGCAATGGTATGTGCCATTTTAGGACATGACCCAAAACCGTTACTAGAAGTAATGTTTAAGCATAAATGTCCGGAATGTCCAGCGAAAAGTTTCGGGTATCACAACCTCGGGAGTTTGAGAAAGCATTGGGGCAGGGATCATTCAGATAAGGAATTACCAGGCAAGTTTCTTGTTTGTCCTTTGAGCACTGCAGAAATGCTGCCATGTATCAAGATCAACAAAGAGAAAGCATCTCAAATAAGAAGAAGTGGCCCAACTAAAGAATACGATTTTCCCCTAGTAAAGGGTGAGTCCCTAAATTTTTGCAACACTTTATGGTATGAATCACCTTTAACTTACAAATCAAAGTGATTTTTAATGTTTCTTCCAGAATTTGACACTCTGATCAATAAATCCGACATTGAAGACGAGAAAGATAATGAAAATGCAGATTCAACACTGTCGCTGTCTTCAACTCCTCCAGTACTGGAACGTCAAGTGGATTCATCTGGTTTTATAACAGAGGAGGATCTATTTTTATCAGCGGAGATAACTTTAAATGATGCGTTGGAGGCAGTCAAAGCCTTATTCTCAGTTAACCCCAAAAAAGGTTTGAAAAGTTCTCACTTAAAAATTGGAAATAAACCAATAACTCAGTCGAAAAGAAAGCACAAAACTTCGGAGCCAAAAAGGGAAGAAACATTTCGGGATTCAATAGCTGAGGATCGGGCCTTGGGAAATAAACGTAAAAGAAAGCGCAAAACTTCGGAGCCAAAAAAGCAAGAAACATTTCGGGATTCAATAGCTGAGAATCGGGCCTTGGGAAATAAACGTATCGCAAGAGTTTTGGAAAAGATTCGTACTGCGAGAGCCAAGAGAGTCCGTAATGAATGAAGGATCTCTATAAATATATTTTGTCAATTGCAGTGTAAGGACAAGACATTCGGAGCAGTTATATGTATAAAATTAGGTGAACTATATTTAGGAACGCGGTAATATATTTTTTTAGATTACATCTTGCAAACGCAGTATTGTAACGAATTAATTTTGTAATATTTACTTAATATTAATATCCAACAATAAATAGTAAAAATATCCAATTGCGTATTTAAATGGAGCTACGAAGCATCATTTGCGGGATTCATACATTCTTTTCATTTTTACTCTTTTAACGGTTTTCTGACAACGGATTTTATTGTAGCAGAAAAGAGAAATTGGCCGTTTGTGTGTAAAAAATCTGTTAACTTTCATGGTTTTACAAAAACGAGAGTTAGCAGCCTACTAAGCTACTACTACTACTATTGTAAAAGTATCTTTGAAAGAGAGTGAAAGCAAAGTAGCATTTAAAGAAAATCTCTCCTCCCGTTTTCCCTTTTTAGTCTAAATTTACACTGGGACCAATCTTTCCTTTAGATCCCATCTCATTTGTATGAAAGTTGTTTTTCGCATGTGGAATCTCAGTTGTATGCGCTGGCACAAATGTTTATGAAAACTCGCCGATGCAAAGAGATAACAAAAAGTAAGCAAAAGTTCTCATGTGGACAGGTTTCACTTTGAGACACACAATACTGTTATTGCCTTTCATGCTTTATTATTATAAATGTGCCTAAAGAGAAAGCAAAAAGCAGGTTCAGAGAGCAGCCTTCCATTTTGTGGTAGAATATAAAGCAAAGGAAACCTGAATTGAAATCTGATGACTCAATGTAATATAAATAAGGAGGAGAAAGGTGAAAGTTGGAATAGCCTCTTGAATGTTACAAGAGGGCTTTAAAAACCTACTTTTCTCTGCAAGTAAACCTTCGTCTTCATGTGCTCATCCATCCTTTATTCTTTTTAAAAAGGTTTTTTTCAAGTAACTTTTTTCAACAGCCATATACATACCTACTTGAACGATGATGGTAAAAGAGAGTATAGCCTTTGAAGCCG
Source organism: Lepidocyrtoides sp. E14 (assembly GCA_027743805.1). Classification (NCBI taxonomy): domain Eukaryota; kingdom Metazoa; phylum Arthropoda; class Collembola; order Entomobryomorpha; family Entomobryidae; genus Lepidocyrtoides; species Lepidocyrtoides sp. E14. The sequence goes on along the minus strand of JAHZMZ010003250.1, from coordinate 7,067 downwards.
TTACTTTTGTGCAAATGAACCATATGTGCCAAGCAGTATAATATATTATTATAACTTAATGAAGATCAGAGCAAAGAGGAGAAATCTAACGTTCTCATTTTGCCCCAATGTTAAGGAACGTGATGTTGTTGAATGTACCGAAAGTTGCTCAGGGGGAAGGATGGACGACTAGTCAAAAAAAAAATAAAAATACTCCACTACATTTTTTTACTTTCTTATGGAAGTGATGGATTCCAATATAATATGAGCTGAGCTTACACTACAGGAACAAAGATACATAATATTCTTAGCTTGCTCTTGAGGGACCACTCTGCAACTTCCACAAAGCAAGACATTTTTAGTTTTGCGTATGTTCATTCTACCGTTTACTAAATTGGGTCATTTTGTGATAAACTAAAAGCGTCTTGTAAAATTTAAAGGCGGAAGCAGTGAATGAATGCCGTTATCTATATTATCTTAGAAATATTATTGGTAGGTTTGAAGTCAAAAACTTCATTATATCAACTAACAAAGGACTAGTCGAATTTTTTGAGGAGAAATGGCAAAGGGAACGATATAGGAGGATCTAGTAAATTGGTAATATGGTAAAGTTAGTAGTAGCAGTAGCACACAGGTAGTACTAGTAGTATAATAGTGGAAGGAAGAGCTAGATCATATCTTCAATTTTCCTCGTTACCTATCCGCAAGAGAAATAAATAGATTTCATCTCAACTCTCAACGGAATTGCTAACGAAGAGTGGACAGGTAAACGTTGCAGCAGTACTTTTGCACTGCTTCTGCTGTCTAAATATATGGAAAATTAAGTGTTCATGAGGGAAAAGAAACAAGTGTAGTAGTACTATAATAATAGCTCAAGCTCAGCAGTGAAGCACTTCTACTACTACCACCACCACCAAGCTATACCAACTACGGTAATTGAACTACCGCACCACCAATGCTGAGGGCACACAAGGAACAATATCGATTTTTCACTTTTCCTCTTTTTACTTTTTTCCTTTCTCCTCAACTTTCTCTTTTTGCCTTTCTAATAGAATTCTGGTAGTACTTCTCCTTTGATATCCGTTCCAACGACGACTTACGATTTCCTCCTACATTCCAAATTTCGCTGTTCTTCGAAAAATGAAGTTGGTTCATCCTACATACACATCAAAAGTATCTTATAGCATGGTGTTCATCCGTCATATGAATACATGCATGTGTGCTTAATGGAAATTTTTGGTTTGATTCCGTTGCTTCTGTTAAAAAAATATGAACTTCTATATCAGCTTAAGTGCTTTGTATGTCGGGCCTGTTGAGGTGACGGTACATATATATGGCAATGGCTCTTGTAAATGGATGTGACGGTGTTAGTAAATTGGAAGACAATGCGCATTTTTTTTGTAATTTGAACTTTTTACACTAATGTGCATGGTTTGAAAAGGAGGTAGGGCAGAAGGGTAGGAATGCGTGGAAAATGGGCTGCATGGAACATTTTGTCAAAAAGTTTATGCATAAATTATATGTAAAATTCTTTTGCAAAAAAACGCAGTCCAAGTTTTATTGACGAAAATGGACAATTTTTTATTTGGTTGCTCTGCAAGCAGAAAATTGAAGAAACATAACAGGCATGCAGACATTGAAAGAACCCAACTGTATAATTCATTGTGGCATCAGTCAACATAATATTATGTAATTTTACATTCCCTTATCTGTGCTTTAAAAATATGCCAGGAGACTGGTCCAATTTTCATTATGGAACTTCTGTCTTGTTGGTTGCCGGGCTTGTTTGTAATTTATGGATGGATGGAATAGAATTTTGCAGGTAGATATTGCAGTTTGAAGGTTTGGGGTTATAAAATAAAAATAAGATAAAGATAAGAGTTTTTTTACTTTAAATTCTACCGTTGGCTTTGTGACAGCTAATTTTTCATTTTCATTTACCCTTTCTAGACAACGCCAATAACTTTCATTTTTTTAATGCTTAGTTTGAAGTTAACTTTGTATTATTTTGCTTTTATTTGTGAAATAATGCTAGCATAGGTATTTAATAAGAATCAACCAATAAAATTTGAAACATTTTAGAGTTCTTGTTGGTTGCCGGGCTTGTTTGTAATTTATGGATGGATGGAATAGAATTTTGCAGGTAGATATTGCAGTTTGAAGGTTTGGGGTTATAGAATAAAAATAAGATAAAGATAAGACTTTTTTTACTTTAAATTCTACCGTTGGCTTTGTGACAGCTAATTTTTCATTTTCATTTACCCTTTGTAGACAACGCTAATAACTTTCTTTTTTTTATGCTTAGTTTGAAGTTAACTTTGTATTATTTTGCTTTTATTTGTGAAATAATGCTAGCATAGGTATTTAATAAGAATCAACCAATAAAATTTGAAACATTTTAGAGATCACTTTACCAATTTCGTTTCACGACTCACAAAAACTAAAATGCTTTCCACTAAACAGCTGCAATATCCTCTGACTGAATAAAAGCAAATCACGTACTTTCAGGAATAATGATCGTTTTGGTATCCATAAAAAGATACTTTGGTTATGTTTTACATTTTATTGATGTACATGCATAAAGCTTCAGAGTAATAAAAGCTGGACCATTTTTACTGCTACCGCAATACCTTTTGGTAGTCCCAAGCATTTAGCAGCCCAAACAGGACAGGAGAAGTTCTCCAGAAAGAAGTACTTACTACTCAGATTTTCTCCTATTATCATCGTCAAAATTTATTCTTGCTTGCATCCCAAGACAGGAAGAGTGCCTTCAACTACTACAAAAAAAACTACTCCACAAGTACTCCTCCACGATAATGATCAGTTGGTTTTGCGATGAGTTCTCTTCTTCTCTCCCCGGGAGAAAAAAAATGAAGGAAAGAGGAAAATAGCCTATGGTATACACATTCTTTTTTTTCACTCTGTGAGAATTGACGGTCTACACTCCTTTTTTCATCTCCAAATACATATTCAACAACTCGTGAAACTTTCCTTTCCCCTTTTTGTATTCTGCTTCCATAAATATACACATCAAGATTCGCTTCAAGGAACTATGTGTGCATTTTTCTTGCTGTTCATATCATCATCACATCACTTACCTATTAAAGTACCTGCATTTAGAAACATTCAGTTTATAAAAGAGTGTTGTCTTTTCGTATATTTACATCATTCCTCCGTATCGACAGTTTATTTTATACCAAGCAATAAAGGAAAAGGCATGTTTCACAAACAGAATCTTTGTCGGAGCGATTGCCATTATCACCATCAGCAATTTTTTAGACTCGTTCTTGGGAATAAAAGAGGGATCCTCAATTGTTGTGAGTGTTATGACCATATATGCATCATTATTATTATATACTCCGTTTCCTAATATTTCTGGTGAAAAGGCTTTGTACGAGTATAGACGGATAAGTCATTGCTTCACTGACTGGCTGGTTTGGTACAGCCAGCAGAAGCAGCATAACAGCGGATCACTTGTTCGCTTGTCTTCTTTCTTGGAGCTTCTTCTTCAACTCTTCTCTAGTCTACTTCTCCTACTCATCTCTCTGTGTATCTCTCACTTTCTGATGCTCGGTTATGTGAAAAGATGTTAGTTTGGAGTTTGGGTTACTTTGCTCCTTCTGAAATATCATGGTCAAAATTACTACATATTATTAGTATGTATTACTGCTACTACTGCCGATACCAATATACCGCCAGCAAGCATCACTACGACTATTGCCTCTATTTTATTAACTTCGCCAACCAGTGGCAGTCTGTTCCGTTTTCTTTTCCTGCACACTGGAGTGAGTGACTGAAACTGAAGTAAAGGAAGTGAAAGAGAGAGAGAGAAGTGCTTTGAAGGAGCAATTGGAGTAACTACATATATACTTGAGCTATTCGAGCTATTCAATTCAACCAAGGTATTGTGTGAACTTTTTGGGAGGAACACCGTTACATCGTCTACTGGCTGATGATGATGATGATGAAACTCTCATTCTCACGCATATATACATATACTCAGCATGCACGGTGAGTCTGATGACTGGTTTATGGAAGGCACAAGTCATTACGATTCTTGTCTTGTTAAAACACTAATATAAGTAGAAAGACGTTTTAAATTTCATATACTTAAATGCTTATATCATCAGCTACTGGCCACCATTCATGTTTCATATATGTAAAGAAAAACATTGTCATATTTTTATAGTGGATATAATTTGCAAAATTACCGCATATATTTCGCTAGTGTTGTAGAGGTGTTATAAGTACCTATATGTATGTATACAAATGCTTTCAAGTAATACATCTGTAAATGCATGGCTTCATCTCTTGTGAACTTCTGAAGCGCTTTACATTAACGGCAACAAGGCAGAGAAGCGCTTCAAACTAAACTTCTCTTCTCCTGTTTCCTCTATTCATTTTTTTAATTGGTGTTGTTTGTTGGTGCTTTAGTTTTGTCATTGGGTTGATGGCAAAATAAAACTTTCCCATTACTGTATGTAGTGCTTAGTTAGCAGAAGCGCAGTTGTGTTTCTTTAGTTGTTGTATGTATGTGCGAAGTTGATGTGTGTGCATTGTCGCGTAGTCATATAATTTATGCCATGCACATGCTTCCAGCAAAGCCTTTTGTACAGTTAAAGGGGAAAAATGGAAAGGGAGAATTTTAGTGTGGAAATGATTATTGTACACGTTGTTCCTTTCCCCCAGCCGATAGCATCCTCTTCTTATCGCTATGTATTCTCACTTGCTGCTTTAAAGTTCCCGTTTCCTTTGCTTGAAAATTTCACTCTGCTTTATCCTTTTATTCGGTTTTATATGCATCGCAGAGACGCTAAAACCTCATTCGTACATATCTAAATAGGTATACGTATGAAATTTATCGTACATGTTATTTGAAAACCATATTGTATAATATATTCCATCCATATCCCCTCTTTGCCGTGGTTGTGGCGCGTATGGGTGCTCATCATCTTCTGCTTCAACAAAAAAAAGTATAGGCACTAGGTACTCCACTTCTTTAGGATGTTGTTTCTCTCTTCCGTTTATGTAAGCTTATTCTCTTTTCCTACCACAAAGCCTCCATTCTCTCTCGCTATTCTACTCACTTCCACATCCACTACCAGCTCTACTAACACCGCCGATACGTTATGACTCCCAGTCATTTTCCACATCTGGGTATGCATAAACTTACATGGAACACACGGAATGAAAGATAGAAAAGAAAGAAAGAGACACATCGTTTAAAGGGGAGGGGGAACCGAATGACGCTACTCATATCCTATACCATTATACTCAACTTCCTTTTAAGCATTTTTGATGTAATAATAATATGGGACCAGAAACCATTTCACTTTTGCTGTTCCCTGGAAAAGGAAGATGCTATATGGAATAGTAACGACGAGAGAAATAAAATATTCTACCTGCTGCATCCTTCTTCTTTACAGTTACAACGACGAGACGAGACTAGAAACGGTACACACTATTATGAAACATTCATTCATACTTACATTCCTATATAATCACTTTGCATGTTCAGCAGACCATTCATCCGTATGCCTGAAGCATAAGAATAAAAATCTCTTTTTATCTGATACATCATCAACGTACAACAACGAAGTAATGCATGGCAGAAAATGAGAAAATTATATCAAGAAACATATTATGAAATAAAAATCTTTCGTATATATAAAGAAATACATCATCATCATCAGATAGTATACGTTTCTTCCGGGAAACTCCTACACCTACTCATCCTCCTGAGATCTCTCTCTTTTCTTTCTACCGTTTCCTTTTTTTCAGTTCTTTCGTTGTCCCCGTTTCGGTTTGGTTGTTCGCTCGCAGAATTGCATGGATTGAATTTCGGATAAAAAAGAAGATACTACCAGCCAGCGACTCGACTACTACTACCACGAATTTGGAGAAGTGACTGAATGAATGACCGAGACTACTATATAGTATGATGGTGGTTCAAGAAAAGGAAAAAAGAAATGTGACATAAGATTGCCCCAGTTGCAAGAGAGCAAGTATTGCATTTATACTGGGACGGCCGTTGTTGCCACCATCACGGCTGCCGTTATACTGCCTATAGTTATTCGAGCCTATAAGGGCAATAGTAACAATAAGCAATAGAAACAGGAGTTGTAGTAGTACTATTGATATAACGCAATGGTGTCTTTACTGCTGTTGGCGGCGGTGGTCGGCGGTGGCACTACAAAGCTGCAAAGTAATACTGAAGTATATTGATATTGAATACGACTGTTATTGAGAAGATTATTCGGAAAATAAGTTTAGACGGGAATATCAGGAGAAAGTTAGCTGTTTACAGTAATGTGTATGTACCAACCGTATATATATCCATGTAAAAAGGGAAGGCGTGTGTTTATGTAGACACATTCAGTGTGTTCAAAGCAAGAAGAGATAAAACAAACATGCTTTTCTACATTTCCAACCGCCACCAGTTTCACTTGAAAGAAAAGTTCCACTACTGTTGCTGCTTTTGCTGCTGATATTACACACACATTATCCTTGTTTTACAACTTGCTGCCGCTGATTCTGGTAGTAGTAGTCTGGTATTTCTCTTTCTGGTTTTCACCATTATAATCTCATATAATAGTACTTATATACCACTGGCACTACTTTTGCTAGAAAGATATAAACTCCTCCGCAAACACAAAAAAAATCCTCCATTAATATTTGCATCCTTCTCATTCACTCCACTCGAGAGAGAAGGAAAAAAGAAAATGAAACGGATACAGAAAAGAGTACCATAACAAGACAGAAGAGAACACACGTCGACGTTGTTAGTCTTTACGATTACTACGATGCAATATTATTATTATGCATGCATTACAACAAGAGAGAAAATATTGAAGCAGAGTACTTCTACATACTTTGTGTTCTGTTGTTGATCTTGATACACTTACGATTCCTATAAAAATCGTCGACAAGGAAGGAAAATAAAATAATATTGTTTAATCTCGTGTGGTATTATTTTTTTTATAAAGTGTTGTTGGTGCAATTTTACAAATTTCCTTTTTTTAGACTGTTTCGTTTGTTTGCCATTTCACTCTGAAATATAGAGAAATTGTTGAATCTACGTACTTTTT
>JAHZMZ010003249.1:1690-17999 GCA_027743805.1 Lepidocyrtoides sp. E14 | reverse complement strand
AATCTTGAAATGGAAATAATAATTTTTGTTAAAGCAAAGGTTTAAAAATAGAGAGGGAAATTTGAACAGAAGCAGCTCATTCCTTACTAAATGTTCTGAAAATTACGTATCCACTTCGTTTTCGATTTCGACCCGCGATGGAAGTGACAGCGACTTGATAGGTCGTATCAGGCTCTAACTTATCCATGAGGAGAAAGCATATATTGTTGGGAACAGTTTCAACCACTTTGTAACTGATTAATATGCAAACAAAACAAAACCAGCTATTTAAAATCATATTACTTTTCTTATTTTTTAAATTTTAAATTTCCTTCTAATTTTTCATTGTGAAATAATAATTTGAGAACGTACTACTTACAAGAGCATTAAACATACATACACTTAATTTTTTTAAACATGTAACAGAAATTATACATACCTTGCGTGCATCGGTTTAATTGTGACCTCATATCTATCATTCACAGCATTATCTTTACAGCTCCAATTGATTTCTATAGACCGCGGTGAAATATGATTGATGGTGACGTTGAAAGGGTAGTAGTCTGAGAAATTTACAGTTTGTCGGTTTAGTGGTGGCTGCATTGGCAGTTTCAAACCCACCCTGGGTTGCACCTGATGTGGCTGCACAGGTGGTTGTTGTGGTTGTTCTGAAACAGCAAATAAATGTCAGAAAAGTGTATCAACTAGCAGGAGAAATCTATCCATACATCATGAAATTATCTAGTTTACCATACTCAGACTTACCTTCGGGCAAGACGAATTCAAGTGAGGAAAGAAGTAAGATAAAAATCAACATGTCCTCTTTCACTTGATGCTGACAACATGAGCAAACAATTTTCTTTCCAATGGAAAACGAACGGCGAAATATGGCGTGGCACTAGAAACGGGGAACCTTTTTAGTAAGCTCACCGGAAGCAACTGTAGATGGCGAGTTGCCTTAATACAGACAAGTAGATATAGTTCATACGTGCTGGACTTGTAAATGCTTACTGTACAAACTCATGAGATGAAATGGTTCTGTCCAACTGTAAAACAAAAGAAAAAGCAAAAAATATTTAATTTAAATTGATTTGTCAACTGTTATTCAATTTTAGTTGGAGATACTTCTTATCCTACTCAGACCTTCCTTTTTAATTAAACTTTCTATTTCTTCTGCACTTTGCCCACTTTTACAAAATCAACACACGTGTAGCGTAAAAATCCATTTAAGCTTCTTCAAGTGTATGTATTGTGCGAGTGCCCACTCTTTCCCTTCCGTGACTTTTGAATGAATGAGCAAAGTAGCAACCACTATATCTAAAAACTGAACGATTCCCTTCGAATTCTAGTGTCTATCAACAACGCGACGTACACATGAAAAAATGTTACGCTTTAAATAAAGAAAGGGTAAAGTGCAAAGAATTTAATGAGCTCATTTTTTTTACAGTGGAACAACAACGACAGGAGATTGGAACTTGAAAAAGAACGTACATCTCTAGTATTTTTTATCAAGTTTACATATAAACTCGGTAGAAAAATAAACAATCTTTCATTTTCACAGTTTCTATCGTCCTCTACCACCACCGCACCGCCGCCATATCACACCTACTCACTTTGATTCTATCACAGTTCTCGAAGAAACATTTTATGCATCATGAAAGTTGTATACCCCTTGTATTCTACTTACATGAAAAGTTTTGTAAATAAGGTGAGAAGGGAGGTCGGAAATGAAACGGTTGTTAGTAAAACCGTTGTTGCGTTTATCTATAAAGGAAATAAACATGCTGGCTGACAGACTGTGTAAGTGATGATGAAGTTTGCTCTTTTGGTCACTTTCATGTCTGATGAAAGGCCCTATTTTTACATGCTATTTGGAACCGTTGAGACGTAAAAAAGTTTTAAAAGTGTGACAAGAGTGTGTGTATATGTTATGAACCAATTATAGAGATGCAAGATTTTACACCTACGTAAATATTATTGTTTTCTCTGTATACATTGAAGACAGCCAAGAAATATTTTGAAATCAATACAAGTTTTTTAGGTATTCACATTCTATGCAGTAATTGTTGAATGTTTACTGTTTATATTGTAGCAAATACCACACACAGTAGGAAAAGTCAGGTTTTGGGAATGGTCGTTTTTAAAATGTCTCAAAACTTGACGTTTCTTAAAAAGCTTCCATGTGGCAAGATATTTCATGGGCGTTAGGTGACCTTTTCTTTCTGCTAGATGAATCCTCTAATCCGTGCCATGGTCAGTTCATCCAAACTTAAAAATTGTGACAAACACAGTATGCATGTAATTTTAGCTAGAATTGGGAGTTGGAAGGAAGCTTTATTTGGAAGTGAAAAATGTAATACAGCTTGTTTAGCATATTATACAACTCTTTCCCTTCATCAAAGCCCAATTTTTGTTCGTAATTAGAACGATAAAATGAAAAGAATGCAGAATGTGCCATTATGCAATTTTGCTTCTCGAAAGTGCACCCTCTCATCATTCAAGGATGCATGTAATTAAAAACCAGTCTGAATTTTTCAGGTGTTTACTGCTGAGAAAATTCCTACCAATACACTCCACGCTACGGTCTTTCCTGATTTTAACCAACTGATACACAGCATGTCTTCACTTACTTTTTCAAACAACTTCATAAAAACAAGGAATTTTGAAAACCAACTCTTATATTCTATACATGTTATTACGATAATGGTAAAATTACTTTGTTCCTTGCTTTCACACAGCTCTGACAAGTAGCACAAACACGGAGAGGTCCTAGTGACAATGAAGAAAAGGGAGAAATGAGTCAGCTTGAAAACAAGTGATAAATAAAACCAACCAGAAAACCGCTAATGAATGGTAAACAGATGAATGATGACTAAAATTCTCCCTTTTTTATGAATTACCATCCATCAACCACACAACCATGCATGCTTCGTGTTCATGCCCTTTCTATGGTGTATACATGCTGTATAGCTTCTCTGTTTTTTTATCCTGTACTATATGCATATTCTACTAGGTTAATGACAAAATGTATCACACGGTAATTTCTAATTTCTAATAGACTAATATACACGCAAACTTACGTGTACATCTACAATATGTTATACTTTTTATCCACACTTTTCTCCGTATTTTCTTTTTTCGTTTCTTCACTCAACTCAATTCTGTTTAGCTGTTGTTTCTGTTGCATATTATGTTGTTAACACAAATATCACATTAATTTACTTAATAGTCTCTAGTGGTCGGGCCAGTTGTTGTAGTAGTAGTAGTAGTAGTGAAATTCGACAAAATGGCATTTAATGAAAAGCCCTCTTGTTGCGTTTGATGATGATAATTTAACGAATCCGCTGCTTGTCTTTTTCTCTGCTGCTGCTGCTGCCAAGTGCCGACACAACAACCATGCTTTTCTGTTGACGTATAAATGTTAATAGTACTATTACACTTTCTTTTTTGTCCCATCACTTTTTCAGAGACAGTGTGTCCGTTATTCATTCTTTGAAATAAATTGAGCTTCTCTATGTAACCCAAAAATTTTTGTCTCCGCAGGGAGTATAGACCAGACTAGACGAGAACACAAACTAATTTACACAATTACAATAAATAACTTTTTTTCCAGGTAGATACACATATTTGGGAAGCATGGAGAAAGGAAGCACACAAAATAACAACAACAATTGATACAATATCGCTTGACCTGGTTGTCTTTAGATAATAGTTGTAGTAGTAGCGATTGTGTTTGTTTGTTTTTCAAATAATACAATGAAAAACGAGAGACGGGGAAAGTAAGAAAAGAGAGAGAGAAAGAGTTCTACTACTACTACCACCATCGCTATTAATAATCACACGAGGCTATAAGCTAGAGTTTGAAGAGTGGCAGAAGCAAAGCAAGTTGAACGTTAGCTTTTAGAGAAGAAGAGAGCTTCGAGACACTCAACAAAGAGCTTTTGGTTTTTAGTGTGTTTTCCACCTCTCTCTCTCTCTCTCTCCTTGTTTGCATTTCATACGTAGGCAATATTGTTTGGTGGAGGAGAAAACTCTGAAAGGGAATTCCTTTTGAGTGCCATTCACCATATATATGCAGCTTTACGTGGGAATTACGTGTAGACACTCGTTTAATACATATATATACATTGACGTATGGCACATCACCATAAGATAGGTAGAATATATATATATATGCAGTGCATGCATGTCCTGTGAGCATTCAATTTACTAAAACTAATATCATTATTGGTATTCAATGTACAGACCTAGCAGAAAGTGTGTGCCTTTAATTGGTCAAATTGATAGAAAATGGAATGGAAAATTATATAAGTCTACCTACACAGAATGGAAAGGAGAAAGGTGTGTATTAGAAAATGGGAAAGCCAGGGAACAGCATATGGTCATGTTTTAGCAGCACCACCACTACTACCGCATGACTATCAATGACGATAATGAATGAATAATTGACCATACCATAATCGTCGGTATGTGCCTTTTTCATGTTGTTAAATGCATATGCTATTTATTAAACTCTCCTGCAGCTCACTTTTTTGTAAATTTGAGTTTTTATTTGAAGGTACACTGGTATCTCATCTGTGTAGTAGTAGTAGTAGTGTATGCCAGTTTTACATTCATTCTCCCTTTTCTAGACTTACTTCAACTTTCTCCGAACGATGCACATCACATGCTGTATTAAACAGGGATGTGGTAGTTACCCCTACTGACTTTTTTCACTATGCTCCAATGGGAGATTGGAACACACTTGACATCTGAACAATGTCACTACAGAATAAGGAATGGGGAAAGCATATAGAGAGAGAATGATTAATAATGGATTCAGGTAAAACTCTCAAAATGCGTTTATGTTACCACAAAAGTATGCAAGAAAAGTAGCAGGAAAGTGGTAATTATTTATGATTACCCGAGTAATCATTAATTTAAAGGGAAAGTCGAGAAGGACGCTGTCGGTATGAAACTAGACAATCGACATGGGAAGAGAAAGAAAGTATGAAGAAAATGGTGTCATGTCATGTCATGGAAGAATTGTATGACATACCTAATATTATTATTGTCTTTATCCCTGACAAAAGTTGCGTGAACTATGGGAATATAAGGGAATTGTGTGTGAAATAGAAAACAGTGCTGTGTTATATGAAGAGCATAGTAAAATTTATCCTACACTGAGGAATACATAGTAATATGATGGTAATGTACTGCTGTATGGTGTTTATCTTCAAATGAGCTTGACCTTTCCGTTTACTGGTGGTGGTCACCAACTACGTAAAGACGCAAGGAAAATGAAAAGGGGTGCATAATATTTTACTTTCATGCATACGTGTAGACTGCAGGCAAAAAGTACACATAACACATTATCTTTAGAGTGACGACATTGTACATATGTATTTCGGCTGCTTCAGAAAAGGAAAGTGATGGAGAGAAACGGTGACATTTTGAATACTGCATACCTATTCTTATTTTTAATTAAAGTTAAAGTTAAAGTGCAACAAACAAAAATTTCGACATTGCGAATGTGAAAATTGATTTCATTAATTAATATTGTCAGCATATTGAATAAGCTGCCCAAGGTAAATGTGAAAAATTTAAATAGGTAAACATATGATGTAACTTTATTATAGCACAAAATGCTATGTTAAAATTTTCTCCCTCTGTGTGCATATCATTTCTGACACACGACTTGCTCGAACTGAGAACGAATTGATAAAACATTTGATTCACTACTATTATGTTCATGCACAATAAAAAAACACACAGTGCGACGTGCTTTTAACTTTCTCCAAATTTTTTTCACAAAGTCTCTCATTTTACAAACTGGTTGTTGTTGTACTTACATAGTATCGAGCGCGTGCTGCTATCACATCCTATAAATTGAATCGACTTGAAAACGAAAGCTATTGAAGGGAATGGCTTCTTCCTGGAGAAGGAGATTTTCATTAATGAAAAGGGAAGGCAGAAAAGAGCAATATATGAAAACGGTAGGCAACTTGAAAGGTTTTAGTATTCAACTAGGAAATGATTTGTACTTCCTGATTTTTGCTTGGAATGCTTAGAATTCTCTTTTGAGACACAACAACATAGTCCTACATGTTATATATATAATGAAAATAATAATATATGTTTTTTATAATAAATGTATGTTGTAATATGTACTGATGTATATGTTCACCCGCACCAATTTTTGAAGCTTCATACAAATGTCATGACCGATACGTAATAAGATTTACCTGTGATACATCACGTTTTCCTTGTTCAGCTTCTGAGAACTCGTCGATGAAGATTTATCCATCCTATTTTTCACATTCACCACTTCACCGCACTAGTAATAATGGAGTCTTTTAGAAAAAGTACCAAAAAAATGCCTTAGCACGCGTGTGATGATGGATTCCCATACCAGCAGAAAAGCTGTGTGCCTTATTCTTGTTCAACCAGTTGTGATTGTCGGAATGAAAAGAGAACGCACTTCAATTTCACTCTCCTTTTCAAAGAAAAAAATTGACCTAATAATCCTTATTCTTTGGTATTCAGAAAACTTTTATAAGCCATCTAAGAATACACTATAATTACTGTACTACACTAGACACATTTCCTAAAAATTCCTAATGTTCATATAAGAAGCTCCTTATTATCATTACCACTACTACTTGGTAAAGTGGCCACGTTCCATATTTTCCTGGTCGTAAACATTGCCGAAAATAATTTAGTGGTAATAAATAAAGCTATGTATGTTTTGCAACAGAATAGAGCCATTGTATCAGTTCATTTTCTCAATACGAACGGTTATAAAACCAGCTTTGTTGTATATTTGCAGTGACAAAAACGCATGCTTAATTATGCATATATGAAATGTATATATGGTTAGGCTATCTGTAAAAAGTAAAAATAGACATACACTACAATCATTATTATTCACCTTTTGAGAATGTAATAATAATCTGTCATCTGTTTTCAATTTTCAATACTTTTATGCTGCCGTTTCCCCTGATTATGCTTAACTAATGATAAACATGTGTATTTCGGGATCTTTTATGTATTTTCTCGTTACATAAAAGACACTTACAGGTTTTAACCCAATAATAATGCCACCTCGATCTATTTAGCAGTTTTTGTGCTCTTTTTTTTGGAGTTGATATTTGAATTGGATAAGATTTCTTATCAGGAAATAGGTATTCTATTTTCTACTGCATCTACTAAAACGGAGGTGACACAGTTTTGTGGTGGTGTGGTATATTAAAGTATTTTTCTAGCATTTGCATATTATACACCTTTAAAAATGAATGAATTTTATATAGACCATTGTGCGCATTGCCAACTTTTCATACATCAGTCGGCACTCTCATGTTGATAGATGAATATATCAATTGTCAATGTAAAATTCATTTACGCTCTCATAAACGGCAGCGTTCAACCAATTTCGTTAAAAAGTTTAATTAAGCCCCCAGCAATTTATTGAAAAAATACTAAGCAAAAAACTATCAAATTCTTGTTTTCTTCAGTATTTTTGATATATCGTAACAAGTAAAATGATTACCATTGTCGCATTCCAAGTTCCAGTCCTTCAAAACGAGCAAAAAATGCTTCCAATATTTTTTATGGATATTCCAGAGGATTCCATTTACAAACTTATTTACATGCTTATTTAGCAATAAAAAGTTCAACATTGAAAACGAACAACAAAGGAGCAACTTTCTCCAATGATTATTTTTCTTTTATGTAAAACCTTTTACGATTCCTGATATTGTTTTTCTCCTTGTGTATTGGAAGGCTAAAAAAATGGAAATGGTAAAAACTCCAAACATTTTTTTTCACAATCACGTAAAAACTATGATGAATCTTGATCGAGCTAGCTTTTCTTTATATTGTATCGTCTTCGACTAGGTATTTTTTATCTCGTATTTTTTGGATCTTGTAGCCTCATAGCAGACGTAAAATCAATATTAATATATTATGAAAGTAGAACTGTGGTAAAAATAGCACTCCCTTCTTTTGTTTTTTTCGATGAAAATTATAGTAATGGTGATGTAGTCACTTAATTACTTGTCACTGAAAAATAAACCGTTAAATTAACGCATCGACTAGACACAAAAATGTAGAAAATGTCTTTTTTTTGCTTTCACCTTCCTCTTTTCATAAAAAAAATCTCCCACTTTTTTGCTGGAAATAGAAACACCGCAAAAGTAGAATAACGGCACGTCTACTTTTACATGAACTCAAACAACAACTTATTAACTAGCATCCCATTTCCCTCATAAACCTGTCTTCGACAATAATGAGCAATGGTTGCAAAACGTAGTAATTTTACTTTATCCGAAAAAAAGGATGCATATAAGTTATTCATCAAAATGACGATGTGATGACGATAATATCTCGTGTTTAGCAGCTTAGGTTTTAGCGTGGTTGTTGCAAAAGAAAGAGTATGAAAAAAATGACTTGTTTTTGTGTATGTTTGTTATGCAAGCAAGCGGCATTCCAATCCAATCCACAACTGGCAGAGCACTATAATGAGTAAAATGGAATGCTTGTACGGATGGATGGAGCTGGTCGTTCGTCGTAGATGTACATGGAAAAAAGGGGGAGTTTACTCCATGTCTTTTGCTGCTTGTTCGGTTTGCTTGCAAAAACGTAACAACCTTGTCTTCTTATGTCATTCTTCTTTTTAAGTGTCTGAATGTGTGTGTGCAAGAGAGAGAAGAGAGAGAGAGAGAGAGGTAAAAGTGGCAGGAGGAGAAAGCAGAGAGAGGCAACGAGATATTCACCTGGATAAAACGTTACGTTGCTCCTTTTTTCGGGGGAAATGCATGCATAGAAAATGACAACATTATGATATACTTTTCCACATTCCCATACTCCTACTGACTCCTATCTATCAGTTCTATCCATCCAGTTGGAAAAAAGAAGAATTAGAACATGCATAGAACACTCCAACTTTCCTCTTTTATTTTTCAACCATCACTTTTTTCAGTTTTGGTTTTGGTTGTTTGTGCGGTTCTCGGTTTGTTGTTGTTGCTGCTGTTTTTTTTCTACCATTTAGGTATAATATTATGTTGTTGTATACGCTCACTTAAGTGAGTGAGTGAGTGGTAGTGAGTGAATGAATACGGAATGAAAATGGGATAATAATGGAGAAAAATCTATTGGCATTTTTTGGTTTTGGTAGTAGAAGTAGTAAAGTAGAGAGGCTCGTCTTCTGTTTCTTCTTGTATAAAACATGCTGTTTTTCTCCATAGTCATCATCATCATGGTCTCTTGGGTAGTATTAGTATTAATATTAGTTTGGAGAATGACGAAGAATGACTCTTCAACTAGTTTATTACTCCTATTTCTGTTCGCTCTGCTGTCACTCAAGTCAATTCAGGAAGATGTACATAATTTTGCTTCAGCTTTTGTTCCTCCCAAATACATACTTTCATATAATATATATTGTTCGTGTGCAGTCTTCGTTAATATCCCAATTTTGTTGCACATACACAACAAAAGACTTTATGTATAGACCCGGCTAGGAGGACACATGGTACACGTAGTAGGAAAACTTTGCAAAGAAAAAGAATATATATTGAAGACGAAGATAGAGCTGTTGTCTTATTTCACTGGTGCTCTTCCACAGAGACAAACATTTACCTAGATAAGCTTTTATAGACAATGACAAGTGATAATAAAATTTAAGAAGAAATACGTGTGTGGCAAGCAAAGCAAGTTGGGAAGAACGAAAAACACGAGAAAATTCAGAGAAACACGACCAAGGCACCAAGTTTTTGCATGCATGGTAAATACACACACGTTTGGGCACTAACGTACTTTGTGTATTTGCACGGAGAGCAAAACAGGTTTTCGAAAGTGTCTTTGTCCTTCTATATGGCGCAATTTCCTATGACACAACACGAGAAATAACTGAACATGCACTGTTTCACATACTTACCGTTTTGTTTACAATGCGGCAATAATGATGACCGCGAGGAGGATATTATGATGATGGCGGCGTGGTGTGTTCCGTCCTTTAATTTCTAGCAAAAAAGGGGAGAATAGGAAGAAAAGAAAAAGTGTAAACAAACACGAAATAATTTTCAATGATTGCTGCTATTACTGTTGTGAACCTGTTTTTTTACTACACTTACTGCCAGCTATTATCATTATCTGAACAAGCAATGTCATTCATTTACTTTTGTTTATTGATGGGCTGAGGAGGAAAGGTCATACTCAAAGAATTGGAAGAAGGAGGGAACCTTTTTCCAAACTGCAAAAGTAATTTATTCCGCTCACTTGTAACATCCAGCAATTCCTGCTGAAACGACAATAATGTACGTACGCTTACTAATCATTTTTAAAGATTTTTTTCATTCATTATTCATGTTCCACTTAGCCTTTACAGCACTTCAACTTTTTAAAGCTTTCATATTACCACTTTAACCTGCGTACTTATCTGAGAAAAACTTTACCTTCAAAATATGAAATCATAAATTGAATGGCATCCTTTTGATGGAGAAGTAGAGGAAAGGAGAAAGCGGTACACTAGTTGTTTAGCTGTTCCAGTTTGCTATAATGAGCGAGTGTTGATGTGAATGAAATGCATTGTAGCTTTCAACGTTTTTCACCATGATCATCTCTTGAGAATAATATTATTAATATTTTATGCTTTCGGGTTTCTCTTCAATGGTTTGAGAAAACGAGTTGTTGATGTAATGTGCTTAATA
The DNA here is from genome assembly GCA_027743805.1 of Lepidocyrtoides sp. E14. Lineage (NCBI taxonomy): Eukaryota > Metazoa > Arthropoda > Collembola > Entomobryomorpha > Entomobryidae > Lepidocyrtoides > Lepidocyrtoides sp. E14. The sequence goes on along the minus strand of JAHZMZ010003249.1, from coordinate 7,335 downwards.
GCTTTGTTGATGCATGAAAACTAAATTGTAATGGCAAAAGTATCCTCCTAGTCGCTAGTAAAAAAATATGAACAGTTCAACTAGCGACTGAATGAGAGCGTGACCAGTTATGTATTTACGTAATCACTTTTGAATGCTTGTATTGTGGATAATGCTTTCTGCAATATTATTTTAAAACTCCTGCACAAATTCGCTGAGAAAAGTAATGACTACTAGCTTAATGCTCCCTATCGTGGTAAATTTTCAAAATGATATTCTGCTAACTATTTTTTTATCTTTTCTGTCGAAAACAATTTATCACCAAATAAATCAATATCGTTTCAAAATATTAAAGTTTCTATCCCTTTTAAAGACATATACTGCTCACTCCCTATATGCTGTGCTGGTTGGCGGAAAGTACGATAAAATGATAATATGCGTATTTACTAGATGATAAATGCAAAAGTGGTTATCTACCGTATGTCCAATCTAATGTCATGAAAATTGCGAAAGCATGTAATTTTTGCAATTGGTAGTTGTAGAACTAAGAAGAGTAAGGGAGTCAAAATGGTTTTGACAATCGATTCATTCAAAGACCGTGTACGACAAAATGGGCAGTATGTATACCATACGCTTTTACGCTGTGTCTGTACTCGTACGTTTTTTGGTGAGAACAGTCAAATACAACGGAGAGAATAATGAGTCGAGATGGCATAAATACAATATTTGACCGTAGTTAGTCAACAGACATTTTTTGATTGCTGCTGTTAAACCACTCATTTATTTTGACATTTTAAATTGATGACAGGGAGCGTAAGACTAAATTACGTGGAGTTTAGCAAATTTCGGTAAGTATTAATTTTTCTTTGTTGCCCCTGTAGTTTCTTTCCAGGCTTACCAACTCTGGGCATTGGTATTTCAATGTCAAGTACTGCTTCTGACAACTGGGACAACATTTGGTCAGTGAAGGCTGATCTATTGTGCAATGATTATTAGGTACGCATTGAAGTAATTGGACAATTTTGGAGAGAAGAGATACGATAAATGAATGTATCTTAAATAACACAGAAATACGCTTTGTTAATGCGGCAAAACTCATTAAAAAATATCTGACTTTTGACAAATCCAAGTGCAGCCTTGAGAGTTAATTGACTACAACCGATTAGCAAAAAGTAAGCTGAAAATCGTAAAACAATAATTCAGCTAATTAGGTAAGTATGCTCTCGTTATTGCCATAATCGTGGCATATGTATTGAACATTTATCCGATCCTCTCTCACGCATTACATTATTGATTTTTCCACAGATAGTTTATTTTTACCTTAGTCTTTCCATTAATTTTGGTGAAATTGTCTCACTGATACTGGCGGCAATTTCAACAGACTTTTTCATAAAAGATTATGGTAGACCATGTACATTTCAAGGACATCATGGCCACTATCACTACACCTGATGGTCGTTTTTCTTCATCATCCGTTCTCATCTGCCAATAACTTTGCTTCATTTGACATTTTAATATTTTGTTTCCATATTATGCCATATGTTGGTCGGTCAGTGTNCAGACTTTTTCATAAAAGATTATGGTAGACCATGTACATTTCAAGGACATCATGGCCACTATCACTACACCTGATGGTCGTTTTTCTTCATCATCCGTTCTCATCTGCCAATAACTTTGCTTCATTTGACATTTTAATATTTTGTTTCCATATTATGCCATATGTTGGTCGGTCAGTGTGGTCCACCTATGTGAAAGGTAATTCTGCTGTTACAAGAAAATAATGACTTTGTATGCTCACATCACAATCACATGGCTAATTTCTTTGTGGACATTTCATGAATAATATATTACGATGGAGGAAAGGAAATAGTGGCTTCCTGAAAATGTACTATTGCGTGACATTTGACAGACACACTCATGAAAATTAGGAAATAGTAAGTGCTCGTCACGAGAAAACATTAATGAGTTTGCGTTATTTGTAGGTTACGTTTTTTCATGTTTCTTATGGGAAAACGTGTAAGAAGAAAGAACAGTGGGATTTGATAGAAAAGCAAGCCATGTTTCAATAAACTTTCTACCAAAGCATGTTGAAAAATTATTTCCTTAAGTGAATTTCTATTTCCTGTAATTTTCAATGCGGAAACGCATGTTCTTTATGAAGACTTGAGAACAAACCGAAATGATTTCCCAAGTTTTGTAATAAAGACAAAATTTTCAGCCAAATTTTGTACATTGTCTTCTCCTTTTAATGCCATACTATTTTATAGTGTTTCATTCTTCTGTACTTGCCTTTACTACCGCGTCCACCAAATCAATCTACCTACACTAGTCACTTAGAATCTCAAAGGAAGATAATACATAAGCAAAGCTCTAAAAGACAAAGTGTCATAGAGCCGCCTCGTAGTAGCGATATCGAGTGAGTTTGCGGAGAAAATTGTAAGTGCTTTCTCCAAACGATGTCGCACAAGCCGCTTGCGAACTTTTAGAGCAAATTCGCAACACTGATACTTCTCCTGTTATGTTTGTTAGCAGCACCCAAAGAAATAGTTTTGTTTTTTCCTACGCAAGCTATACATACAAGACGGGTTTATGCAATATGTAGACAAATAGTAAATCCATTAAGTTTGTAATTACAATACATAAACACGATATTCCCACAGGTGAACTACCATTCACTGACAACTACTTATTAGCCATCACTGCATTTATCCATTTTCTAGTTGTCCAATTTTCAAAACTTCATTTCAAATAGACAGCATGAAAGATTAGCTGCTTTATTTGCCAAATAACCCCATGTCCTTGAGACATATCTTCTTTTCGGAGGAATCTGCATGTGCCTTAGTACACCCGCGCATACTTTTGTGCACAAATATTTACCCTTCTCATCAATAGCTTAGTTCGTGATGCCAAGTATCTGCACGAGGGAGAATTAACGGGGTAAATCGACAGGTACAACGAAAAGCTCCATTTCCTAGGATCAAGTCGGCATCAAACAATATTTGTTTAGTCTTGTTTAAAACACATTCAATTTTTTCGCCACCAATAAGTTGTGCATTTTCAACAGAAATAGAGATGCCTTGTCTGTGAAGAAATAGACTCTGTTTAACAGAGCATGGACAGGCTTATCTAGTACTCGGGCAACCCAAGTTTGTTCGATTATTTAAACAATGTGGTCACGAATCGAATAATGTATCTCTGCTCGAGTTGCTAATGTTGAATGGTCAATTGGTGATGGTATATTTACTATAATTATCAAGTACAGTGAATATGTAAATCTGCCAAAAACGTCAAATCAGATTCAAACTGTAAAGCGGTTAATGTAGCTTCGCTGTCCAGTATGCTCCATAAAATATCTTGGAGTTTTGATTCGTGTTTATAAAATTGACAGCGTGAGCAACTTTATCTAATAATATATGCATCGATACAATCTGTGAATACTTATGTCAAGGGATTCGGAGTAGGTCAGGTTGGAAATGTTTTCAAGGTTGTTACAGACGAGATTTCGGCATGATGGCATCTATTTATAAGGCCGTACATTTTTTTTGTCCTGCCTGGTGGAATTGACTCTGACTTCATCCTTGTACTTCCAGTCTCCTGCTGTGGAATGAAGGACTACCTTGCATCCACAGCCTTGAATATTCCATAATTTCCTATGGCCCTTTACCTGAAGGGAATTTTTTCTCATTTAGGAAACTAATTGAATGAAGCTTTTCAATTCCCTTTGGAGGAAAGACGTAGCAGTATATAAATACAAATGCTGCGTTGTGTCGATATTATTTGGGCTTTCATCGTCCTCTTCTTGTTCTTGGTCCCCTAAGTCTCTTGGAGCTACTTCCATTTCTTGACCAATCGCTTCTTGTAAATCTTGCAAAGACATCATGATATATTAGTTGTGCGTTCATTCCGACAAGATGGAGCACTCCGATCTATTGTACCATACCAGATTTCGTTCTCTGTAAATACGGTAGCATTAAAGGATTCTGCGAGAATAATCACCAATATCTACTGTTTGGAATGATACACGAAAAAAAAAAACGAAAATACATAAGTTTGTCTGTTCGTTAGCACTTTTTCTTTACTGCGTATCAGTTCAGATTTTGAAATGGCAAAATTTAACTGGGCTCTACTGTTACGAGACATATTCTTTTTTGAGTGTGGATAAAAATCTAAAATTTTCTTCTTCGTTGAACTGAGAAATTAAATCGGTTTTTCAATAACCTTGTAAATAAGTCAGTTAAATGTAATGGTGTAAGACAACGCTAAAAATGCTCGTCGCAGGCAAAAAATATAAAGTTACTAAAAAAGATGGGTCACGGTCATTTGTATCGTTAAAATACTCCTGATTGTTATGAAATCTTAACAAACATAGCATTTTCTTTGTGTCACACTACTACGCACGTAATAATAAATTGTGTTAATACTTGGCTTATTTATATATAGGCCAACACTAGAAGTAGTTTTCATAATATGTCCCTCTATTGAAAGAAGAGCGCTTCGTAAATTCGTATCACATTACAGAAGTGTGACAGTGAGGTTGCCAAATGGTTTTATTCGTTCTTAATTGCGACAAATAAGAGTAGGAAAATATAACTCTGAAAGCAGTCTTTCATTTGTCTCTGAAGTTGAAGTTTGTATTTTTTAAAACGAATTTTACTTCAAAAGACAGGTTTTTCAATGTGGCCACAAGCTTCAGTGTTTTTAAAAATTTCATCAGAAAAACATATTGTGTGATGATAATTAATTGACAATGATTTGTGGGTCTCCTGTAGAAATGTCCTATGAGTATAATAACACACACGGTATTGAGATATTGGGTGTTTTTATTGAAATACCAAAAAAAAAACTCAATTCTCGTGAAATAAAAACTAAACATGCTGCAAGTCTATTTGACCATTTATACCGTCAAAAATTAACCATCATAGATAAACCAATCATACATCAACATGCAATGCACGAGCCAACTTCAAATATTAATATACAAGTTCCAAGCTTAATAGTTGTCCAAGCGGTCATCTTCCTTCCAATTCAGTATGTTTATATAATTTAGTGCAACATACCTAATTTACAGCTTAACTGTCAGACACTGAAGTTCAGACTCGCTCCACGCGATGCGCAGCGTTTGAACCGAAGAAAGAAAAATTTGTGACACTCAGACATACATACATGCATACTGAATACAGTAGTACACAGACATGAATATGTAAATATGTCTCATTTCTTCGTTATTTCATGGTTTGAATAAATTGAAAAGTAATTCATCGCCATGTATTCACCCCATTTCAGTCAGGTTTTATGAGTTTTGAATGCACGTGTAGTCGATAGTTCAATTAGATAATGGACTGTCAGTTTTGTCCGCAGACAAATTAATTTGCACACAAAAATGACGTTCAGTTATCGAATCACCATTTTATAGTTCCATCCTGTACTTTACTGTTTAACGTAAACTGAAGTATAGGTACTTCAAGTATGTAGTAGTTATTTTCTCTAAGCGTGTATTGTTCATAGGGATCATTCAAATAGTACGTTACGCTAAAAATGGCCAATTTTTGACCCCCACCATTCCCCACGATAAGCTTTTTTAACATTGCAGGATAGGGCACTTAACATGGGACGTTACGCGGAGCTACGACCCCCCCCCCCTACCCCTAGCAGCGTAACGTACTATT